>JAASGD010000583.1:0-19652 GCA_023334115.1 Globisporangium megalacanthum
GAACTCGAAAATTATCATTTTTAGGTAACCGGTGATGTCAAGAAATTACATTATTAGATTTTTAAAACGGTATGTCTAGCTGACCAATATCAAGCGTACTTGATGCAAGACGTACAAGTTTTGGTCGCTAGAACTGCGGCTGAGAATTAGATGTGAAGGTAGCTTGTACGTCTTGGTTTTGCCTAGTTGCTATATATTGCAGGATTGTGAAATTTTCTCTAAACTTTTGCACTTTATGCTTCGTTTTCGACAGATAAAGTGCATTACCGCCAAGCCGTGAGACAAAATTACAAGATTTTCGTCGAGCCGCCAGATTATAAGAATTTTGAAATCGCCATAGCTCAGCTCATACGTGTCAGACAGGAAATGTGTTTGAATGGTCTTGCTTGTATCTCAAAGAGCTTTCATATGAATGTCTAACCTCGCTGATCTGAGCAGTATTCCAAAAAAAATTCGCAGTTAAAAACTTTGTATGGGGCTTCGCCTCCTTGACTCAGAGACTGGGTGTTAATGTTTTAATCTTAATACTTGTGAAACTAAAGTAGCCCCATTTGTAACTTTGCAAAAGTATCGAAGTATCTGCTTTGATACTTTGTAACGTTACAAATGGCGCCAGATAAATTTACTTTGATACTTTGTAAAGTTACAAATGGCGCTACCAAGCAAGCAACGGAGCGCGTTCGCCGCGCTCTTCCCGCCGCTGCTGCAGACCAGCTATGGCAATAGCAGCGACGGAGTGGACATCAGCACAAACGACATAGCGCTGCCGCCGCTCGAGCAGGCGGTGGATGCTGCAGTCTACCGCGCCCTGCAGCGGTGGAACGCGCTCGAGCCAGCGGCCCTTGAGGCCTCGCTGCCGTATGCCCAGCGCCTGCGTCGTGCGCGCGCCGCTGCGCGCTGGGCTCTGTACGAGGGCAGCGCATTAAGCAGCGACGACGAGAGCGATGAGGCGACAAGTGGACACCGCAAGCACCGGCGCCGCGAACGTTCCCAGCGCCGGCGCCAGGACCAGCTCCTCGACGTGTTCGCGACGCTCCCAGCTGCTGCAACACTGCGAGCGGCGCGTGCGCCAAGTGCGCGGCTACAGGAGTTTGCAGCCACGTTCACACCAAAGACGCGCGCGTTGCAGCAGAAGCGCTCGATGGGCGACACGAAGACGCACGCGTGCTTTGAATTCGCACGGCCAGCGCCAGCGTTAGAGCCAGTTGCAGCAGCTGCTGGCGAAAGCGGCGGTAGTACGGAAGGCGGGGACGACACGACGCAGCTGCGATTGCAGCAAGAGCGACAGGACGTAGCTGCTGCCCACGCACGCAGCATAGAGCAGCAGAGCTCGCTGCTGCTCGCCCGTGGGATCGACGTGGCACCCGCGTCCCCAATGGACGGACAGGCGAGCGACGACGAGCTCGTCCTCTGGCTCGACGTGCTCCACCCGAGCAAAGACCCGGCCAAGACGCAGTCCTTTCTCGTGCGCGAGTCGCAGACGCTCGCTGATGTCATCGACCTCGTCGTGTGCGCGTTCGACCAGCGCTTGAGCGACCACGCGCGCGATTCGAAGCTCGTGTACTTTGGCGGCCGCTTCTACGCAGACCGGCGCCGGCCGGAGCTCGTGGATTACGCAAACGAGATCCGGGTGTGGATCGAAGCGTCGCCTGCGAGACGCGTTAAGTACGGGGACGCCGCGTTAAGTGCGTCTGGAGCGCTCGAGACCACTGCGTTCCGCGACTTGCCGCTCCAGGTCGACGTACCGGGCGTGTACATCCACCAGGGCGAGTGCGAGCACCTGCTCCGGCTCCGAGACGCGCGGCTGCCGCACGAACTGGACGCGCCGAGCAGCTGCGACGCGTTCCCGCTCCGGCTCCCGAACCCGCTCGTTCGTGCACTGCGCAGCTGCTTTATCTGCCAGCAGTACAGCGCTAAGTTCGTTTGCTACGGCGACCGGCTCGGGATCTCGGACCCCATGTTCTTCTGCGAGCGGTGCTACCGCGTTGCGCACTTTGACCGCCACGGCGCACTTATCTACCGCGACTTCCAGTCGTTCCCGTACATCCAGGACTAAAGAGGACACGGACGGACGTAAGTGGATTGCCTACCGTACACCTAACTGTCTCTCTCTAGACGTGCTCGTTGTCGTCGAGGGTGTTGAGCGTGTTCATGCGCTCGAGGCTACTGCTGCCCAGCTGCCCGTGGGGCCGGCTGCTCGTCGTCGTCGTCGTCTTGTCAGCTGTCGGGTCCGCGAGCGGCAGCTTCCGTGAACTCATCGTACGCGCCGCCGACAGCAGTCCGCTAGTCGCGATCGCAGCTGGGAGAGCGACGCCGACCTTGGGCTTGCTGCCCGACAGTCCGCCACCGCTGATCGACCGGGTACTCGACTGCTGAACCAGTGACGCTCGGATCCCAGCGAGGCCCGGGCTCGGTGTCGGCGTGGCCGAGCTCGGCCGGATCACGCCCGGCTCGTCTGGTAGCGCCAGAGAGCTCACACTGGTGCTCTTGGGCGAGTCGCCATCGCCGTCAGCGTTCACACGGCCGATCGGACCCGAGCCAACGTGCGTCCCACTCACCCGCTCACGCTCGCTCAGTGGCTCCACAAAGTCAACCAAGTACGTGTCCATGAGACTCACGTTCGTGAAAGCCGCCTTCTTGTGGAACGTGCACCGGATGTCGGGCATGCCCTTGACGACTTCCATCACGATCGGACTCACGAGCGTCTTCTCCGGCACGCCGTTCGACTCGAGCTCGTTCGCGGTCAGTGCGTCCGGGCCCCACATGTCGTACCGGAGCGTCGTCGTGCCAATGACGCCGCCAATGATGTTGCCAACGTGGATCCCAATGCGCATCTGCAAGCGCTCGCCCGTGTTCGGGTCCTGCACTTTGCACACCTCCTTGTGCATGTCCCGCGCCATGGCCAAGAGGTCCCGGATGTGGCTCCGGATGTGCATCTGGAACTTGTGCTTCAGCGTACTCCGACGGGCGAGAGCGTTCCGAGTCGTTGTCGACGTCGTCCCGCCTCGGTCCATACCCGCAAGTCTCGCGTCGATCGTCGTTCCGAGCGGCAAAACGCGGCTGCTCGCTCCTCGAGTCGGCCCTGAGCCAGAGCCGCTCCCTGTCGCCCCACCCAGCACTGGCCCGAGACTCATGTCGACGTACGGCAGGCCTGACACGATCACGTACGCGTCGCCGATCGTCTGCATCTTGAACACGCCGTGCTTCTCGGTGAGCTTGTCGAACGCGCAGAAGAGCGACGCGAGGATGTTCACGACCTGCGCTGTGTCGGCCTGCGACGCGATGGACGTGAAGCCCTTGATGTCGGAGAAGAGGATGCCGACTTGCTGGTGCTGGTCGCACACGGTCTCGCCTTCCTTGAGCCGCATCACGACCGCCGCGGGGAGCATCTGGTACAGCAGCCGGTCCGCGTTCATTGTCTCGATCTGCGTCCGCGTCTTGAGCCAGATCTGCCGGCGCGTGAAGAACTCGACGTTGTTGGACGCGACAAAGTTCGTGATGACCGACAAGTACGTGAGGACGATCGGGTAGCTCGTCTTGAAGTTCGAGTTGAACTGGCGCGCGTCTTGGTGGAACACGTCCAAGCCGACGAGGCTCGTGACCGTCACGATCGCGAGCGCGAGGAGGTTGAACGCAACCGTGTGGCGGTGGAGGATCGAGCCGCCGTTCGAGACGACAAACATCGCGAGCACAATGTCGAGGCACAGGTTCACGTACCGCGGCGACGTGTCGATCTCCATGACGTAGTTGAGGCGCCAGAGGAGTGCTTCGCTCACGGTAAAGCAGCAGAGACCGACGAGGTACTCGCCGACGAGCACGTTCCGGAGCTTCACCTCCGAGTAGTCGGGGAACTCGGCGCGGGCTCGGCGTGCGAGTAGCACGGTCGCGACCGCGTACACGCTCCGGATGAGCAGGATTGCGACGTACGTGGACGCCGAGATGCGCGCGTCCGCGTCAGCGTACGCGGGCTGGAGGAACTCGAGCGTGAGGTCGCGCATGCACGTGAAGAAGGCGTAGAGCGCGAGGAGGAAGAGCGTCGTGCGCGCGCCTTCGACGCGGTCCGCGAGCGTGCTCTCCATGTACTTGCGCTCCATCTCGTCCTCTTTGAACGACAGGAGCCACGCGCGGATCTCGGCGAGCATGTCTTCTTCCGCACTCGAGCTCCCGCCTGCGGCCTTGCCGAAGGACTGTGTCGACGGTGGCGCTCCCAGGAGGAACCGGATCGGATCGTACTGGGCCCACCGCTTCTTCGCACGCTGGACGAGCTTGTGCCGCGTGACGCTGATAAAGTCCGTCTCGAACGCCCGGCGGCCGCCAACCGGCTCGGACAACAGAATCGACTCGCGCTTGACCATGTGCTCGAGCTGGCCGAGCACCGCCATGCGCGCGAGCTCGCTGAGAGGCTCACCGACCATGTACGTCGTCATGGTGCCTTTGCCTTTCACTTCGATCTGGCGCTCTTCAAAGCTAAAGTGGCCTGCGAGCTTCTTGTACGTGACCTGCGAGATCTGACACCGACCAGTGATACCAGTCGACTGCATCCGAGACGCCGTGTTGACGGTGTCGCCAAAGAGCGAGAACTGCTGCTTCTTCATGCCGACGAGGCCGCTCACGACGCGGCCCGAGTGGATGCCGATCCGGAGCTTGATCCCGTGGCCGTTCGAGGCCGTGCACTTGTCGAGCGTCGCGAGCATGTCGATCGCCATGGAGACGGCTCGGAGCGCTGCCTCTCGCCCCCGGTCCTTCCCTTGGAGCCCTGCACAGGCCATGTACGTCTTCCCAACTGTCTCCATCTTGCGCACGCCGTGCTTGGTGCAGATCTGGTCAAAGAGCGAGTAGACGCGGTCGAGGAGCGACACGACTTCCGTCGGCGCGAACCGCGTCACGAACGACGCAAAGTCGGCAATGTCGCAAAAGAGGATCGTCACGTCCTTCTCGTCTTCGCTGATGAGCGAGTCGCCCTTCTGCATGCGCTGGACCACGTGGTCCGGGAGCATGTTCTTGAGGATCTGCGTCGACCGCTTCTGTTCGAGCAAGAGCGAGCGGCTCTGGAGAAAGTCTCGACGCATCGTGATCTGGAGCGAGTAGCACGAGTACGCGCCGAACGTGATCACGAACGCCAAGTAGAGCGCAAAGAGGAGCAGGTCCGGGACGTCCTGCGAGCCCTGGCTCTTGATCCCAATCTTGTCCGCGAGCAAGTAGAACGCACAGTTGTACACGGAAAGCAAGAGCGCGTACAAGAACTTGACGCGGATCACGACAAAGAGACCGATCGGGTACAGCGCGGCCGCGAACGTGCCCGTGTCGGAGATCGTGAGCGTGAGCGCCATGCCGACCGCGCAGTACGGGAGCAGAATCGCGCTCTGGTAGTGCTCGATAAAGACCCTTGTCCGGGCCACGCGCATGTACACGACGTCGCAGATGAAGAACCCCGTGCGGATCCACACGTACGACGCCTCGTTCTCTAAAAAGTACTCGTAGAGCGCGTAGAGCGGGATCACGCACGCGAGGATCTTGAGGCAAAAGATGATCCGGAGCCGCTCGCGGAGAGCAAACGTGAGCTCGTACTCGCTCTCGAGCGTCTGGTGCTCCTCGCCCATGAACTCGAGCGTGAGCGGGTGGACGCTTGGCTGCACATTGAGCGCCCGGGAGCTCTGCGCGTCGTCTTCGTTCAGCATCGGGTCCGGGAGACCGATGTCTTGTGCGAGTTCGCGCTGGAGCGCCACCAGTTGCTTCGAGAGCTCGTCGTGCTCAGTCGGGCAGTCAAAGTCGCGGAACTTCTGGCTCCACTCGCCGTCCAGCAGCGACGCTGTGAGCTCGGACCGGCCGCTCGGCATTGTCGCCAACGACTGGCTCGGGTCGTCGAAGCGACTCGACGTGTCGTCGGTCGTGAACTTGGTCCCACGCAAGTTTGCGATCGAGAAGTCAGCGGCGTCGAACGTCGCGCCTGCGTGGCCGAGGCCGCTGTCGATCTCTTGGATGATGTCGTTGCTCG
Organism: Globisporangium megalacanthum; assembly: GCA_023334115.1. NCBI lineage: Eukaryota > Oomycota > Peronosporomycetes > Pythiales > Pythiaceae > Globisporangium > Globisporangium megalacanthum. The sequence continues at coordinate 5,996 of JAASGD010000583.1, forward strand.
ACGGGAGGTACATTTGCTTGAGGTACAAGAGCGCGACGTTCGGAGCGAACGCTGCGACGGTCGTGAACAAGAGAAGCAACCAGAACGTGGGGCCGGGAAAGAGCATCCCAGCGACGCCGTAGAAATCACGGAAGACGTCGAATGTCGTGAAGACACCGTACGTGTGCGAGTACACGGCGACGAAGACGAGGTACGCTGTGAAGCCGCCAAAGAGCGAGAGGTAGTGGAACCGGCCCCACCGGTGCAGCCGCTGCATCGCGAGGCTCGCACGCAGCGTCACAGTGATCACCAAGGCGCCGTACACGACTGTGCCATCCGTGAAGAGGCCGTTCGCGTGGCCGTCAGTGGACGAGATGCCGCTCAGAGCGCTCGTGGCGAAGAAGAAGACGAGCACCGAGTGCAAGAGCGCGTTGAGGACCCAGAGAGCGAGCCGCTGGATGCTCAGCTCGCTCTTCTTCAACGAGCTGCGGTAGACGTACGGGTGCTGGAGCACAGTCGAGTCCCGGATGTCTTCGTCTGCGATCCCGAGCACGAAGATCGGCAAGAGCGTGTACATGACGTTCCAGCCGACCATCAAGTACGACTCGTACAGCGTCTGGCCCGAGTACGCGTTCCGGAGCGAGTAGATGAAGAGCGTGACCATGAGCGCCATGTTCTTGTAGAACGAGAAGAGGATCACGTGCGCCACGCGTCGGTGGTTCCACCGCCCGTGCACGAGCAGCAAGCGCGAGAGGTTCCGGAACGTCGCGATCGCAAAGTCCGCCGCTCGCACCGCTTGCATCCCTTCGTGGCCGTAGATCCCAATCCCAACGTGCGCTTCTTGGATCATACTCACGTCGTTCCCACCGTCGCCGACTGCGAGCGTGAGTGGCGACCCGGGCGCGGACTTCATGAGCCCGACGACTTGGGCTTTCTGCATCGGACTGAGACGACACGCGACAACAGACGTGCACTGGGTCGCGAGCTCCATGAAGAGCTGGTGCGACGAGACAGGGACGTTGTTCTCCGGCAGCGACACGCGCGTCGAGCCGTGTCGCGACGACGACACGTGCTGGTTCCGGCCGGTCGTATGCGTCGAAGACGGACTCGCGTCGTGGTGGTGGTGCCGAGTGGTCGGGAACTGGAGCGGCAAACTGCCGGCAGACTTTGTCGACGCCGAGTCGTTGCCTGGCTCGTCGCCATGCACGTCGAGCTTGGGAACACTACTGACTGTCGGCAACTTCATGCGCTCTCGTTGGGGCGACACGACAGCGTCCGCGAGCAGGAACTCGAGCGCCTCGCCGTTGATCACGAGCGACATGTTCCGGGTCGCGACGCCGGGGACCCAGACGCCTTCACGCTTGAGCTTCCGCCTCGCGTTCGCAATCTCGTCGAGACAGTCCTGTTTCGTCTTGCCCTTGATGATGATCATCTTGCTCCGCTCGCCAATGAGCCCGCACATGTGGCCAACAGAGATCGCGGTCTCGTCCTTGTCGCCCGTGAGCATCCAGATGTTCACGCCGGCCTGTGTGAGTTCGTGGATGCACTCCTGGACGCCGTCTTGGAGCAGGTCTTCGACGCCTGTGGCGCCAAGGAGATAAATGGCGGTCTCGATCTTCTTGGCGACTTCGAGACACTTGTGCTCGCGGTCCGAGAGCGACTTGCGCGCAGCGTTGTACTCGCTCTTCCACGCCTGGTACTCGGCCTTCGAAAGCGTCTTGAACCCAAGCAGGAGCGTCCGGAGTGCCATCGCCGCGAAGTAGTGTACATGGAGCCCAAGCTTACTGATATCCTGCGCGTTTGCAGCGTTCGCAAACATGACTGTGTCGGCGCCTTTCGAGAAGACGAGGATGTCGTCAGCGTCCGTCGAGTGGCGCTCGCTTGGCTCGTCCATGTTGCTCGCGAGCGCCTTCTCGAGCTCGGCGAGGCTGTCTTTCGTCTCCTCTTTCGTCGCCGCCGCAGCGTTCTGGTCGTGCTGCCGTCGTCGATGGGCCGACGCTGTTGCTGGTACCAGCTCTGGCTCTCGTCTGTATGGGTCGTCGACGCCGTTGTCGTCTGCAGCCGACGAGAAGATCTGCTGGACGACCACGGACATGCACTTGCGGGTGCTGTCGAACTCGTTGAGTGCGAGCAAGCGGTACGTCTCGGACTGGCCAAAGAGCTTGATCCGGATCACGTCGCCTACGCGCTCTTCGTACACGCAGTTAAACTCCATCGCGGCGTTCAGGAGTGCGACTTCGTCCGGCGACGACCCGTAGTACTTGCGCTCGAACCGCGATGGGAGCGCACTCGTCCACGAGAACGCGTCGGCCGCTTCGAGCGAGCCGTTGAGCGAGTTCGCGCCACCGACGCGTCGGAGCGCTTCCGAGCCAATCTTTGTCGAGCTCGAGGATTGGTCGTCGCCTCGCCCAGCTGCGGCGCGGGCGTTCTCTTCGATCGCGACGGACGCCGAGTGGCAGAGCAGCAGGCAGCGGAAGAACGGCCGCGCGAGCTCGAGCGAGTGCTGCTCTTTCCCTGTGAACCGTGTCGGGTGCTCGACCATGCTCAAGAGGTGGTGGTACGGCCGCACGTCTTTCTCCGACAGCGACGCTTGCTTCACGATCTGGCGGCCTTCCGAGCCTTCGCGACCGGACGACGGGTGCTTCGCGCCTGAGCTCGCACTCGACGGCGGACCGCTCATGGGGAACCGCGAGAACGAGCCAGTTGTGGCCGTTGTGGCAGCCAGGCCAGCGCTTGCTGCCTTCGCGAGTCGGCGTAGGTGCATGTCGGACCCGTCGTAGATGACGCCGCCGATGCTGCACACTTTGAAGAGCATCTGGTTCTTCGTCAGCGTCCCGGTCTTGTCTGTGAAGATGTACTTAATCTGCCCGAGGTCTTCGTTCACGTTCGACGTCCGGGCCGTGACGCCGTGGCCGTTGTCTGCGCACCGGAACTTGGGGTCGTTCTCAATCCGTCGGGCCTGGTACCACTTGACGACTTCGAGGCTGATGTAGAGCGAGATCGGGACCATGTTGTTGTACAGAATCAAGTACGTGACCCACGCCTCAAAGAAGTCGCTGACGGTCGCTGGGACCGCGCCTGCGACGCCTTCGCGTGCGTACACTGAGTGGGAGAAGATGGCCGCTTGGATCGAGCTGATGATGCAGAGGCCAAAGAGGACTGCAAAGATGAGCAGGATGCACCAGTTCGCCGTATGGTCGAGGCGGCTGAACTTGGACGGGATCGCTTTCATGTTCTGCACGAGTTTCGTGTCGTTCCCAGCGCCGACAACGACGCCGACGACCCACTTGGTGTTGCACAGCTTCATCCCACGCAACAGGACGTTCTCAATGCTAATCGGGAGCTCGTCGCTGTCGAACGACGTCGTGGGCTTCTTGGTGTCCAGTCCGGACGGCCGCAGTCGCTCGTGGCGCTCCATAGCCGCGCGTTTCGCTTCGTCATTCGCGTACGCTATCCGGAGGACGCCGTCGAAGCTGTAGAGGCGTTTGTTCGGGAGTTCGCACCGGATCTCAGCGTGCACACTGCGGCCAAAGCTCATGGCGGTCTCCGGCACGACGCCGTGAGGACGCCACTTGACGCAGTGCCGCACTTTCAAGTTCGACTCGCCATCGAGACTCGACGTTTCACACATGGCTTCGCTCGCATCGTGGCTCGAAAAGAGCAACACGAGGTCAGCTGGGATCTGCTCCTTGTCGTACACTTTGACAATGTGGCCCACACGAACATTTTTCCAAAACACGGGCTGAAAAGACTCGAGTCCAGTACCGGTATTGGTACCGGTACTGACGCTTGCGGTTTCGAGCGTCGCTGGCTGTTGCGTCACTTTCCCACTCGTCTTGTCGCCTGTTGCGTGCTCTGGCGTGGCGCCGAGCACTTCGACCTTTTGGTGGTTCACGCACGTGTCCTGGTGGTGCCGCACGCGGTCTTCCAGCCCTTCTTTCACCATGGTCGCAAAGAGGACGATAGTGAGCGGTCCGACAGTCGAGTACTCGTTCGTGGGCGACAGGTCGGTGCAGAGCTGGAGGAGCGAGATGACGAGGAAGTAGAAGTTTGCAATGCGTCGGAACTGCTCAAAGAGCGACTTGGGGAGAAAATTGAGCGCCGAGTACTTGGACGACCGCACCGAGTTCCCAGTGTACAGCAGCGCGTCGTACTTGTGCGCAATGTAACTCGCGTACTCATGTGTGCGCCGCACGTCGTTGAGAAAGAGCACGCGGCTTTTGATAGGCGACGACGACGCGTCAGTGGTGGCTGATGCCGCGGCCTCGTCGGCGCCTGTGAGTTCTTGGCCAGGGACGCTCCGGACGCGGTTCCACCCCAGGACACGGGCGAAGAAGGTGGGCGGCGGCTGTGGGGGCGGTGATTGGGTGGCGGAAGGGACGATGCCCGTGGTGGACGCGAGGCCCTCGGTCTCGAGACGGACAAACTGCTGCGACGCCGCCATCTCCCGCTAGCTACCGTGCGCACACGCACGTGTGAGGATGTGGGTGTGTATGGGGATTATGCGAGTTGAGTTGAGTGAGCAGCGGCAACAGGCGAGCAGTTTCGTGAACATGTTGGAAATAGGGGCACGCCTGGATGGCGTTTTGGCGTTTTGGCGTTTTGGCGTTTTATTGGCGTGGGCATGCTTCTCACCACGTCATGAAGGTCAAGATGTTAAGTACTTGATGCATCCTATAGTGGTGTAGTGGTGGTGCTGGTTGAGGAGGGTTCGCCTGTTTCGGATTGATTCTGATGACTTGCTCGCAATGCAAGTTGAAGGCAACTTCAACGTGAACGATTCGACTTTTTCATTCTTGTTTGCTCGACATGATTCGAACGGCCCCACATTCGTCGTCAATTATACAAACACGCTGCTTCACGTCGGAAAGCCACACGCAGGACTGAATAATAACTAAATGTCGCGCGCTGTTCGGCGCTTTCTGACCAATTTGTAACAAACACAACACAAGATCGATTACTCTCACACGTGCGTGACTGCCGTCCATGAGCTGGACGGCCACGAGCGGGTATGCGCCCGCGCTTCTCAAGAAGCCGTCGTCTATCGGCGCGTTGCCAAACGCGCAGCAGGCGCAGACACACGCCCACCAGCACCATCAGCAGCCGCCGCCGTTTAGAGACTGGGACGCCACCCAGTCCGCATTGGCAGCGGCACCGGACGAGCAGGAAGTGGTGGTGCCGCTCGTCCTCTGGGGCGAGCGCCCGCGCGTCGCTGTCTCCTGCGTCCATGTGTTACATTTGCCTTTGTCCCAGCCGAGCCAGAACTCGAACACGACGCACGCGAGCTTCGTGCGCCGCAACAGTAGCAGTACCAGCACCAGTCAGAGTACCGACAGTATGAAGAGTGCGACCCCGTCGTCCTTCCGGCGGCCAAAGAGTGGTGGCGGTGGCACAGCGGACTTCGCAGGGCTGCAGATCCAAATCGTTGATGACGACGACGACGACGACAGCGACGAGCCGCGCTTCCAAGTGTGCGTGTTTGCCGGGACGGTCGATGGCGTGGTCCTCTACTGGCTCTTTGAGCAAACCCACGTGGTGCAGGTGAATCTGCTCGTGTTTGCGCACGAAACACGACAGGCGGAGCCAGTACAAGGGATCGTGAGCGGCACAGACGAGTGGGGCCAAAGCGTCGTGGTGTCCATCACACGGGACGGGAGCGTCGCTCGCTGGCAGCTCCCGAACGGCGCGTGTTCGAGCGCGAGTGCGTCGCTTGCCACGCAACTAGCGCCGGTTCAAGGCCTCGAGATGTTTTGCAACCAGCGGTACGCGATGGTGTACTCGGCCTCGACGCGGATGATGGTGCTGGACACGTGGAAGATGCAGCTGCTCTACTGTATGGACACGGCGCAAGAGCAGATCCGACGGAGCATTGCGGTCGGAGAGCTCAAGATGCCGGCGTTCAAGAGCACTGGCGCGTATACAGGGATGGGGATGAAGCAGTACCCCCTCGCAGCCACCGCTAGTAGTGCAAAGAGTGGGTTTAACAGCGAGAACGCAGCGGCTGGGACCCCCAGCAGCTCGTCGGCGTCACTCAGTGGACTGTCGGTCACGAACGGGACGATCACGAGTACGAACCACCCAAGCAGGTCGTTCAGTGCAGCTGGCTACCATCCGACGCAGGTCTGGGACTCGCTCGTCGTCTCCCTCGGAGCTGAAGGGCTCGTCAAGTGCTTCCTGTGGGCCAAGCCACGGACTGTCTCAATGACAACGTCAGGTGGAGCGGCCACTGGGAGCTTCCAGTGGATCCAAGAGAGCTGCTGGCTCGTGTCGTGGGCCGACGACGCGGACGACATTACGTGCTCGCAAAGCACGTCGCTGAAAGACGGCGACCACATGAACCCCCAGACAGCGCTCATGCGGTCGATCAAGAGCAGCTACTTCCCGCTCGCTGTGCGCCTCTCGGCCGACTCGTCGCTCCTTCTCTTCATCTGGAAGACCAAATGGGCCGTGCTCAAGCGCAAGTGGCTCTGCCACATCGACGGACTCGGGAGTAGTGGCGGGGCCGGCTCGTCGCCTCGGCACAAGCCGTACAGCAAAGGAAAGCCGAAGCTCTTTGGAGGCAGCTGCAACATCCCACCCACGACGCTATTGGGACACAACAAGAAGGACCGCGGCGAGTCAGCGAGCGAAGCCGTGTGGTGGGAGCATGGCGAGTTCGTGACGGACAACCACGTGATGCTCTGGACAAACACGGGCCACGTATTCCGGTTCGCGGCGTGTGGGAGCGCTGCGAGCGCCACAGGGAAGCTCTTTATCTTTACGAAAGACCAGGACCAGTTCGTGCCGCGCAGCAACTTCAAGAGCCTCACAGCGATCGACAAGAGCCAGTACATTGCGTACATGCACCAGTGCGAGTGCTGTGAGAAGGACGAAGCGAAGAGCACCGTCGCGCGGCAGCGGCTGGCGGTCGCAGACGGCGATGCGACGACGTCCCCTGCAGGGTTCACGGCGTGCGTCCAGTCTGCTGGCAGCGTCTTCATCCCGTCGTCGCCGCTCTCGCCGTCGCTGTCGCAGACGCGCCTGATTCACGTGTGCAAGCGTGGCAGCGTTGGTTTCTGGGACGTGCCTCCGAGTAAGTGCGTCTCTCCCCCACGGATGACCAAGCCACACGCGTTTCCAGTGCATCTGTACGAGCACGTCAAGTTCCACTCGTTCACCGACGGCTTTCGAAGCCTTCAGCCGACGTCCCATCCGTCCGACGATGATGGTGAGTCCACGGATGGCGACCAGCGGAGAGTCCGCATCGCACACTTGATGCTCGGTCGAGAGGGCTCTGGAGCCACACACTGGCTTGACGACGCGCAACGACGCAGCAAGCGGCGGACGCGAGCAAGTAGAAGCGACAGCGGGTCCGCGAGACCCCGGTCGGCTGGTGCAGTGGCGAGAGGTAGCAGTAGCGGCGCAGAGAGTCCTGTGCCGGTAGCGTTGGCGTCGGCTCTTGGCGCGGCGATCGCGCGCGCATCGTCGCCGCCACAGGACCAGCCACGCCGAGCGTCCACGACGTTTGCCGGCTCGGCTGCAGACGTGTCGTCGCAGTACCTAATGGACGTGCCGGTGCTGGCGAGAGGGTACTCGGACGGCAGTGTGGAAATCGAGTTGCTCGGGAGGAAGAAGCGAGGCAGCGCCAGCAGCAGCACGTCGGTGGTCTTGCCGTATCATACCGGAGGCGTCACAGCGATCGCGCATTGTACGTGGGTGGCGCCGAGCCCAGCAGTGTCCGCTGACTCGCTCGGGTTGTCCTTGCCGCCGACTCCGCTCATTCGAGCGAGCACGACAGCTTCGAGCCAGAGCGAGTCAAGCGCAAGCAGTGGTGTGAGCGGCGGGATCTACATGTCGGCGAGGAAGGCGAAGACGTGGAAGCGAGGCATTCCGGCCGAGGAGTCGGTGCTCGCGACGGACAAGAACCCGTTCTACCGCTCGCGCTTCGCAGCGCCAGCCCAGCGTCGCAGCTGGTCAAGCCGACACATGAGTGCCGCATCAAACTCCTCAACGGCAAGCGCAGGCGCGTCAGCGCAGTCGGCCCCGTGCAGCCCGAACGTCACGTCCATTGCCAGCACGGGCGCGTCTCCCGTCCTCTACTTCATGTTGTTTACTGGCGGCGAAGACGGCGTGCTGCGTATCGTGGAACTCGCAGTGCGTCCTCTCGCGTCCTCGTTCGTGTGCGAAGCGATCGTGCTGCAGCAGTTCCGCAAGCACCGTGGCGTCATCCAGGACATTGCGGTCTCTCCACTGCGTGACACTGGCGGGAGTCTGTCGAGTGTCGCACCCGATCGGCTCGTCGCGACTGTCGGCGTCGACTGGAAAGTCACGCTATACGCTCCGGTCTACGGCTATCACCCGAGCGCTCGCGGCGCCCAGTCGTCGTCGTCGTTCAAAGGGCGGTGTTTGGTCGAGTGGGAGTGCATCCTGGAGCTGAGCGAGCACAACGACGTGGTCTGTGACCTCGGGTGGCATCTTGAACGTGGACTGCTCTTCGTCGAGTGCGACGATCGCATGGTGTACGTGTGGAACACGGACACGGGGATCCTCGAGCGGTCTGTTCCCGCTGCGTTGCTGGACGACAGCGGTGCGAGTGGGGCAGACGACAACACGATGGCTCCAACGTTCTCACACTCGACAGGGCTCGTGGGGAGCACCGAGGTGTGGATCGGTGACGCGTCGGTGCACTTGCTCAAGTTTGCAGTGATCCGAAGCGCAGAGCACATCAAGAGCAGCTGGAAAGCGTACTTCTACGGCCTCTCTAGTGCAAGCTCCGCTCTTCCAGGGCAACCGACGTCGCCGTACGCGATCGGTTCGCTCGAGCTGTTGCTGCTGTCGTTCCTGCTGTCGTGGGGAGCGTCGCCAGAGATTGACCGCGCGTGTCGCGAGCTCCTCGGCATCGACGCTCCGGAGCTTCCGTACTCGTGTGCGCTGATCGACAGCCGGTCTGGGGCGTTGACGATCCCAGTCCCGTGGAAGGACGTGGCGACAGAGCAGTCGACTCCACGTTTGCTCTCGCCTGGGACCCATGCGTTGCTCGAGACGAAGAACTCGTTCGCACGCAACTGGCAGCACTCGTCTGCACTGTCAGCGAATCTAGCGCTCGGCATTGTGTCGCTGTGCATGAACCTCATGGAGCACAAGTACTCGAAAGCGACCGGCGGCGCCTTGAACCTGTCGCCGTCGCCTGCGCTGCCGTCATCGCCGAAGAACAAGGAGGAGTTTCACGTCCTCTGGAGTCAGCTCATCACGCAGCACTCGGTTGTCCTGCCCGACTACGTGCCGCACTTCCGCGAACCAGCGCTCGAGTACCTCGCGAGCTTTGGCTTTAACGAGTGCGACTACACACAGCTCGCCGCCCGAGCTCTGCTCAACGGCGTGATCAAGCGCTTGCCGGCAAGTTCTCGCAGCGCGTTGACGGCCGAGTACTCGGCGAAGCTCCACTTCGAGATCGTTCGGCTCGAGGGTGACACGGGCAGCAAGCTCAACGGCTCGTCACCTGCGACAATGATCGACTTCTCGCTCGTGGTCGCACGCCTTGGCTCGCTCGTGATTCTGCTGAGTATGCTGGGCACGTGCTATCCAGGTGAGATCTCACCTGCTGGGGCCCGTGAAGTGTGCGACATGTTGGTGTACTTGCTGAAAGCTCCAGTGCAGCATGTGGGCGCGGTCGCGGCCGAGCTGCTGACGAAAGGCCTCATGCTCTTCCGGCCGCACCTCGTCGACCTCTCGTCGCTCATTGTCCAGCTGCTCGTGCTCGACATGCGCGAGAAGCAGCGCAGTCCAGACGGCAGTGCGAGTCCGGTCTTTGGGAGCAACGCGCGCGTGCTCGCGAACGGCGGGAGCAACGCGTCGCTGAGTCTTTTGATCGAACTCGGGGCGTGCGAGTCGGCGTTCGTGCTCGCACTGCTGCAGCAAGAGATGAACAACAACGAGCGGCCGCACGCGTTCCGCGAGTGCGTGCTCTTGTACCTCACGGAGCTGCTCAACACGCACTACCTGCTCATGTTCCGGCATCTCCCCGCCGTGGTCGACACGATCATGTGCTGTCTCGACCCAACGAAGCTCGAGCGGCGCAAGCGGTGTCTCGAGCTCAGCACGCGGTGTCTCCACCACCTCGTTCGGCGGTTCCCGATGGTCGACTTCCACAAAGACACCCAGCGCCTTGCGATCGGGACGATGGAGGCCGTGATTCTCATCTACGACCTGCGGACTGCGACCAAGTGGCGCGTACTGGACGGTCACGCGTCTGCGATCTCCGCGCTCGGTTTCCGAGCCGACGGCCAGATCCTCGTGTCGTACGCCGCGCGAGACGGGAGCGTCCGGTGGTGGAACAGCGGCAACGCGGGGCTCTTTGGCGGGATGCTCAAGATGCAGCAGTCGTGTCTGAAAGAACACAAGCTCGACGTCCTCAAGACCGCCGCAGCGAGCGCGCCGTCGTCGAGTGGCGGTGCGAGCGCCGACCTCAAGCAAGTGATTCAAACGTGTCGGTTCCAGTTCCTGACGCTCAAAGAGCCGTCCAGCACAGCTGCGAGCGCAACTGAGGTGAAGGAGAAGAAGATCCTCCGGCTGACGCGAGAGGACGCGAGTCAGGTCCAGTTCCTGCTGTAATTCGCTCCTGCATTCAGTACTTGCACCCGAGTGTATGCAGAAGGGCAAAGATCTGTCAAACTTACTTGAGGTGGCAGGAGCCGGCAGTACAGTACTGGTATCTCCGTTATGCTTAGCTTTAGAAATTTACGGAATTGTGCACAAACAATCATTTATTGCCCGTAAACACCGTAACCACCTGGTTCCTTGCGAATTCTGTCCGTCTCAATCGAAATTTGAAGTCTGCCAGTCTCGAAGTCTGGACTTCAGTCACGACTTGGGTGTGTTGCTGCGATGTCGACGGCGTCTGGAGCTGCGACGTCTCCACGCCCCCACGCGCACCGCGACGCCGATGAGGAAGCGCTGCAGGCAGCGCTGATGGCGTCCGTGCAGTACGTTCTTTAAGCAGCGAACAACAGTAGAGAAGCCGAGAAAAGCTCCTGGAGCTCACACGAGCGCGTTCATTCATTCGGCAGACCCGACTTCCTCGCTGAGATTCTACAGGCGGAGGAGGCGACGCAGCACCATGAGCCGCCGCAAGCGCCAGTGCCGCCACTGCAGGCTCCAACAGACGCACTAGTAGACGCGGCACTTGCACTCTCTATGGCCACCATGGACGACGATGACGAGGACCTGGTGGCGCTGGCGTTGGGCGAGCAGCTACGCGTCCAGGACGACGATGACGATGACGACGACGGTGCGGAAAGCTTCTCCTGATCTAACTGCGATTGCCAATGTCCAGCTGCTAACAGTAGCCGATGGGAACACAGCGAACGGAGACCACAAACTGCTCAACTTTGCCGAGAACCTCCTCCTCGACCTCCTCCGGTACCTCGACGAAGACAGCGTGGGCAGCTGTCTGTGCACGTGCAAGCGGCTGCAGCACGTCGCGCGTGCAGACGAGCTCTTCGAGACGCTCTGTCGCCGCATTTTCCCAGCGCAGAATCCGCGCGTCGCAGTCGCCGCAGCTGCGAACCGCTTCGAGCTCCACCGGAGCCGCTTCCGCTCGTGGTTCGACATGTTCCGCGACCGCCCGCGCGTGCGCCACAACGGCTTCTACTGGCTCCGCATCTCGTACTACAAGAAGCCGGAGCTCAACATGTGGAGCGAAGTCACGCCCAGTACGATCCTCCAGGTCGTGTACTACCGGTACTTTTCGTTCCAGCGGGACGGGACCGTGCTCTACGCCATGCTCTTCAAGCCTCCCCACGAAGCCGCGGCCGAGCTGCGCGACCGACGCAAAGACGTCTTTCTAGGGCGTTACCACGTCGAGCGGGACGACGTGTTTGTGAGCGTCCCGACGCGCCACAACGTCGTCGAGTTCCGGCTCTCGATCTGCAGCACGCGCGGCCGCGGGGCGAACGGGGCGCTCGTGCTGGACGAGCACTACTCGTTCTCGGAGCCCGACCGCACGGGCTGGGTCGACTACTACCACACGAACGAAGAGGAGTTCCAGTACTACCGGTCCTGGAACCTGTGAGGACGACCGCGTTGAGTGGACCGGATCGCTTTGATCTTGGAGAGTGTCTGGGAAGAAGAAGATGGATGAGCGATGCGCATCAGAGTGTCACTAGGAATAGACACCAGTTGTTCCCTCCCATGCCCCAATGAGTCTCTTTGAGTTCCTTATCATTCTTCGTTTCAAGTCCAACGCCCAACACACACAGAACCAACTGAGAGCCAAACGACGACGGAATGGCGCCAATCATAAACTCGCAAGCCAAGCGGTCGGACAACAACAGCGAGCACCAGGCGACAGCTGGGAACAACGCCAGTCGCGTGCGAAACAGCACGTCGAGAGAGAAGACGTCAGTGCCTGCGGCTCCCACTGCTGTGAAGACTGCGGGTGCTGCAGCCGTCAAGAGAGCTCCGTCTTCGTCGTCGTCAGCGCGCTCCAGTGCCGATTCCGCCGCCTCTTCCACTACGCGAACGTCATCAGCGTCGTCCTCAGCCTCGGCCTCGTCCGCAGCGCCCAAGCAGCAGCTGAAGACACCAGAGGCGACAACACGAGCAGGTCGCGACCGCAGAGAGCGAACCACGACTCCGCTGGCAGCTAAACCAGAGAGCGCCGAGCCGAGTGCGATTGCAGCCAAGGCTGTGCGAACGCACCCGCTCCCATCAGCTGCGCTCCACAAGCACAAGCAGGCGTCCGTGTTCGCGTCCGGCAAGAAGAAGCACAAGACGTGAGTGACCAGTGGCGCGTTTCCACTCGGTTTGTTGTTTGTTTGACGCACTCACTCGTTTTCTTCTCTATCTACTTACGACGCTTGCAGCAACTTTGGGAGCGCGTACGACTCGGGTTCCATTCCGTGCCGTATCAATCACGGCAGCATCAAGAACGCACTCCATTGGACAAAGGACCCCGCGAGTGCGTTGTGTGCCAATCTCGTTGGTTCGAGCTCCATTTACAGTCTGCCCTACCCATCTGACGCTTCCTTTTTCCTTTGTCTCAGCACTCGACTTTAATCCACTCCTGATTACGTGTGTCGAAGGCTTCCAAGAGGTGGAGCACCCGTTCGTGTTTCTCGCGCGCACAGCGTTCAAAGAGCTCATGGCGAGCGATGACGCGTCCGAGAAGGCCACTGCTGTGCTCCCTCAAGTGATCCAGCCGCTCCGTGCAGCGCTCATGCACAAAGACGACGACATCTTCGTCACTGCGCTTGGAGCCACACGGATCCTCTCAGACGCTGTGGCGGGCGAAATGAACGTGTACCTGCCGAAACTGACGCAGCAGATCCACCGCAAGCTGCTCTCGAAGCAGCTGCGCGCTGAGGCGGAGGAGACGCTCGCGACGCTCGAGCGCAACGGCGGAAAGGAAGCGCTGGCGATCATCCGCTCCAAGATCCCGACATACACGTCTGTCGGCTTTTAGGAACGACGACGACAGCGACGTAGGACACGTCCAGCATGGGTACTCTTGTGACTACACCACTCCCCACACAAACAACTGCGCTCCATCCTTCGACGTTACTTGCTCGTGGTGGAATGGAGTCCGAAGGGTGTGGAGACGTCGCTGCTCGTCAGTCAGCAAGTATGTAGCCATGAGTACGTACTCAAAGTTGTTGAAGCAGCGTGACATAATTCAGGAATCGCGCGACTTTCTTCGAGA
>JAASGD010000584.1:0-19632 GCA_023334115.1 Globisporangium megalacanthum
CCATTCAATTTTTAACTTGATTTTTGTATAGTCACTACTGGCACTATTTATTTGTCCCCCAGCACATTTGAAAATTTGTATGGGAGGTCACTGATCGACTGCGAGTTCAGTGACGGGGGTTGTTGTGTCCTGCGCCAAATCATCGTGGGAATCACATCTAAATAGCATCGCTCAATTCTCAAAACTCGAGTCGTGGTGCAAATTTTTTGGCTGGCACTAATTCCTTGTCCCGCAGTGTACCTACACGTTTCGTCTACGTTTTACACGAACTGGCATACTTTTCGGTAACCCTACACGTATTGTCATTTTCCTTTTTATGAATTACTGGTACATTCAGAAATACCGGTATTCCCACACAAAAAAGCAGCTTTCGAGGCTGGCAGGCGTGGTTGTCAGTCAACAGAGCATCAGTTGGACTAGCGAGATGCCGCGTGACGATCTGAGCAGCGAGCGCCAGCGGCTCTCGCGTCGCGCGAAGCTGCAGGGCGTGGACTACGCGGTGCTTTCTACTGGGCAGCAGATCCCAGAGTACTCGAGCGAGTCGTCGTCCTCGGACGACGATGCGACGTACGGCGGCTCGCGCAAAACGTCCAACCGCCGCCCTCGTGCGGCCAAAGGCCGAGCGAAAACGAACGACGATGCGTGCTTCATCTGCCGGAAGGTCTCGCGTAGTCCGTTCATGCAGTGCGAGATCTGCGCGCGCTGGTACCACTACCGGTGTTGGAAGCCGTTCGAGTCGGCGTCGGTGCTTGGGAACACGAGCTGCCATGAGGTACGTGGGCTCCCTTGTAGTCAGTCGTAGAAGAGCGACATCACGAGCCAGGATGGGAATCAGCGACTCAAACGGAGCTGACCCACTGACGAACCTTTTATAACATTGGGTGTGTCCGTCTCGTGCCTCCTGTCGTGTTTGGTTGGCTTCCAGTGCGTCCAGGGCCGCGTCCGACTCAGTACGTCGCTTGCCCCACCTACGACGCGGCCGCCAACGCGCATGCGGTCGCTCGCAGACTTTGTCGCTGTGCTCCAGCGCGCCACGAACGTGCTCGTGGTCGCCGGCGCCGGCATGAGCGTCTCGTGCGGCATCCCGGACTTCCGGTCGAAAGACGGCATCTACGCCATGGTCGAGCACATGGACACGCACTTGCCCGAGCCAGAGAGTCTCTTCCAGATCGAGTACTTCCGTCAAGACCCCGCGCCGTTCTTCCAGCTCGTGCGGAACGTGTTTGCGCACGCGCCAGCGCCGTCCACGACCCACCGGTTCTTGAAACTGCTGCAGGACAAGCGGAAGCTCCTCCGGCTCTACTCGCAGAACATTGACGGCCTCGAAGAAGCCGCCGGCGTGACGCGGTACATCCCGTGCCACGGGAGCTTTGCATGGTCGCGCTGCATGCGCTGCAAGCTCCGCGTGCCCACCGCTGGGCTCATGGACGTCATTCGGGCGGGGGAGATTCCCACGTGTGCGAACGGGGACTGTCGGGGGGTGCTCAAGCCGGAGATCACATTCTTTGGCGAGCTATTGGACGACCGCGTGAGCACGAGCGTGACGAAAGACCGGCTTGAAGCCGACCTGCTCCTCGTGATTGGCACGTCGCTGAAAGTGTCGCCCGTCGCCGAGATCCCAGGCTTTTTGCCGAGCCACATCCCCCAGGTGGTGATCAACAAGACGGCGCTCAAGAAGAAGGCGCTCCGGAGCAACAAACACAAGCAAAAGGCGACGAAAGGGACCGAGACGGACAGCGCTGGTGCGAGCCGCGCGTTCGACTTGACGCTGCTGGGCGACTGTGACGAGATTGTCGAGCAGATCTGCGAACTCGCAGGCTGGGACCTGCCGGACCCGCTTCTTCCAGGCAAAGACGAGGCGCTTGTGACTGAGAGTAACGTGGTGACGATCGACAGCAGCTCGTCGGAAGACGAGGACGGTCTCACCGTCGAGGTCCACAGTCGAACCAAGACGACGACAGCAATGACGCAGAAGCAGCAGAAGAAGAAGGCGGTCCGGGTGATTGAGCACGCTGACAAGCCGACTGTGCTCTGCTTTGGCGCGTGCCACTGCGCCAACAAACTCGCTGGCCGACACGACGACAATGAGGACGAGGGTGACGGCCACGCGACCGGGTTTGTCTGGTGCGTCGTCCCTCTATTCTGTTGACTGTCTTGTGGTAGTGTGGACAGGCATGGGTGCCAACGAACGCACTCTTATACGTGTGTGTATACCAGTGACGGATGCGACAAGAACTACGGTGGACGCACGTACACGCACCTCCAGTACTACACATGCGAGTACGTACTGTCCATGGTGGCTCTGTGAGAGCCTTGTGCATTTGGCTGAGCGACAGGGTGCAAACTAACAACTGGTGATGGTCGGTCGGTCGGTCGGTGCCTTCCTTCAGTGACTGCTTTGACTTTGATCTCTGCCGCACATGCTTCCCGACCAAGGCCAGCGCGCACTGTGGCGGAGCGCACGAGTTCTCGAAAGTGTGGTGCTGAGAGCGCGTCGAAGTGGGACAGACGCACCTCCGAGTTCTCGCTGATATAGCCAGACGTCCGCAGTGTTACATGTACTGACTCCAATGGTAGTTTGTGTATCAGTGGGGTGGAACGCCGATGAAGTACACCACGTTTGATATCGAGAGCACCGTTAACTCTTTGTCGTCTCGTGTGCAGTTCGCGAGCTCCACGGTCCGCGCGCTCAAAGCACTCGTGGCGCAGGACGCGCAGCGCTTCCCAGCAGCCGCCCAGCGGCTCATCTTCCAGGGGCAGATCCTCCAAGGACGACCATCTCTTGCGCGACTACAGCGTGACGTCTGGCTGCGCGCTGCACCTGACTCTGACGCCCGGCACTTGAGCGCTGTTTACATGAAAGCCGTTTGACCGATTGACTTGACTCTAATTAGTGCGATACTTCCACTGTCAAGCTCCAACTTACTCGACGAGCACCCCAAGCACAACGGACAGGAGCACACTGGCGAGACCAAGTGCGAGCGGCGACGTCGCACTCACAGACGAGCTGCTCGAGTCCGTCGCTTCAGTTGGAGTCGGGGTCGGAGCCGACGCGTTACCAGCCACCGACACGTCGTCGCCCATAGCCGATCGCGATGACGACGCGTTCCCCGCGTTGATCGGCGCCGCCACGACCTTCGCGTTGCCGTTCGTCGTTGGACTTGGACTCGGACTCGCAGTCACGAGCGTCGCGAGCGTCGGTGACGGCGTCTTGGACGGCGCCGGTGTCTCCGTTGTCGGCGTCTCCGTTGTCGGCGCGGCCGTGGGTGCGACACACGTCATCGCGAGCTTGCTCTTGACGAACTCGGTATTGCACTTCTGGGCGCCGGGGCACACGTCGGCGTCCAGGTCCGCGACGCAGAGCATCCAGCACCGGTGCCCATCGACGCTCTCGACGCTGCACTCGCAGTTCGCTTCACACAGCTTCACGTCGTCGACCGCTTCGTGGTTGCACGTGACTTGGCACGACTCGACCATACTGCTCGCGTCCGCGTCGGCTTTGAGCGTGCACGTCTTTGTGAGGCACTTGCTGTCGGACGCCTGGAGTCGACGCGTCCGTGGACACGCAGCGGCGGCAAAGGCGTCGTCCACGCTCGCGTCGACAAGGTACCGCGTCGTGCGGTTCGCGTACTCGCCGTACGAGAGCCCCGTGGTGGGCATCACGTGGTCGGCGTTCAGGAGCACCATCTTGCCAAACCACGCGCGCAGGAGCGTGGGCGTCGTCCCACTGTCGTCGTCGTCCGTGTAGCTGAGCGTGTGGGGGAAGCGCATGCCGTGCACGACAGGCCGCAACGTCGGACTCGTGTGGATCCACTGGTCGGCGCCAGAGCCGAGCATGAGCACGAGCTCGTCAGCGACCAGCACGGGCCGCACGGTCTCGCCTGCAGCAGTCTGGATGAAGAGCCCCGCGTCTTCTTGGCGGGTCTCACGGGTGACGACTTCGCCAGACGCCGCGACGTCAAAGTACTCGGGCGCGCTCATAGCAATCAGTAGCCCATTGTCTGTGTGCATCTCGAGCGACAGCTGGTCGGTACTGAGCTGCCGACGACGACGCGCGTGGGTCGCACCGTCCTGGTACGCGTGGAAGTGGTCGAGGTGAACAGACTCTTCCAAGAGCTCTCGGGCCGTGAGCGCTTCGCCTGAGCCTGTGGCGATGTGCAGCGCCTGCGTCGCGTCCAGCGCTTTCCCGACGCTCGCGACAGCAGCTTCAATGAGGCTGCTAAAGTCGCGATAGACGTCCCGGTACCCAGGACAGTGCACAAGCGTCTCGTCGCCAGCGTCGCTGAGTTTGCTGCCCGATTCAGTGCTGATCGTGTACCGCAGTGTCCCGTCCGAGAGCTTGCGGTGGAGCAGAAACGCGGCTTTGCGGTCGCGCGCAGTCACAGCGCACGCGGCCGCTGTAGCGAGGTACTTGGAGCGCAGTGGCGCGTACCCAGGGACGTTACGGAGAGCGAGGATTCCGTCGGCTTGGAGCGCCGTGAGCAGCGCTGAGCGCTCGGTGGCGGACATTGGGAGTTCGGAAAAGTCCACTGACGGCACAGTGACGTCGCGTGGGGTGGCAGCAGCGCCACCTGCGGCCTGCGCTACGAGGAAGAGCGCGAGCGTCGCGAGGTGCCGAACGAGCATACTGATTGCTGAAGCGAACTTGTAAGAGTGAATGACGGGTGTGAGTGTGTTTGAGGCCGCAGATTGGAAAGTGAGAGTCTCGACCACCATGAGCAGCTCTTGAAGCGTTGCTGAGATGCTGAGGCATCTGATGGGAGTACTTTGGTTTCATCACTATCGTTGTTGTATGGCGTAGAGGCATTGGCACCTCTGGCTCTTTTTAGTCGGACTGAAAGAGTCACTGAAAGGGCGCCAGTCCACCAGATGGCTGGGGTCATCGTCTGGGGTCACTGGCGGTTGAGCCGCCTCACCTCACGTTTGTATACTAGGACTCCGATCTCATGAGCATGGAAAGGAAAGGAGCAAGATCATCCCATGCGTATCTCATTGAAAAGCTCTCACTCTCGGTGTACTACTTGTAGGTACTTACTCGTCAGTGAGTACCCAGTACAGTGTACCCAGCCCCGTACCTACCAACCTCACGAGTGCGAACTTAGAGACAAAGCTCAAGGTACGTCCGGCGGTACGCGTTGATCCCGTCGTCCTCGATCGCAGGGTACGCTGGCGTGAGCGCGTCCTGCGCGTACATGTAGAGCGAGTTGTAGATCTTCCAGTACACTTCGCGCACGCGACGGGCCGGATGAAAGAGCCCTTGGAGCACGTACTGGAGCACCATGTGCGGCCCGAGGGCGACGCGACAGCCTTCGATCGCTTCAAACACCGCGTTGATCACGTGCGGCGACGTCTCAAAGATGTTGGGCCAGACGTAGTTGAGCAAGTGGACGAGCGCGTCTTCGCACCCGAGCCCTGCAACCCCGAGCGCCAAGTGCTTCACAGTCGTACACGCAGTCTGCCGGTGCACCAAGTCCCGGTCCATGAGCGCGTCTTGGAGCAACGGCGCGACTGCGTAAATGTAGTCCTTCCCGAGCTCGCCAATGTACTCAAACATGAACGAGAACGCCTTCAAGACGCCGTTCTGGACGTTCAGCTCCGGCACACGGTACTCGTTCATGAGCGCTGGGACAACCGTGAACGGCGAGCACGTTTCCGCGACAATCGCGATCGCGACCGTCGTACACACGCGGTTCTGGCGTTCTTGGACTTTGAGGTTGTTCAGCAGCGCGTGGAGCACGTCTTGCGGCCCAATCGCTTTCGCAATGTACCCAAACGTGTTCACAGCGGCCCGGCGGATGCCCATCTTGTGCGCTTTCAGGAGATCGAGCAGCTCAAAGCAGATGCGCATCCACTCGCGAGCCGACACGAGCTCCGCGCCACGGTCCGCAATGCGTCCGACCAAGTCGATGCAGTTCTCTTGCACTTTCTCGTGGCGGTTCTTCAAGATCGGCGTGAGGCGTGGGAGCAAGTCCTTGATCGACGGCGTCATCTTCGTCATCCCAATCACATTCACGATCGCTTTGAGCGCCCCCAAGATGCTCCCGAGCACTTCTGGGTACTCTTCGCCCAAGTACTCGTACAGCACGACGCCCATGTGGCCCATGAGCTGCTCTTGGTCGCACAGTTTCATCACCACAGCGATCCGGTTGATCAAGTCGGCGGCTTGCATGCGGACTTTCGCAGGCTTGTTGTTCAAGCGCCACTTGATCGTCCCGCAAATCTGCGGCAAGTAGTTCTTCGCACGCACACCGAGAGCGTTCACAACGACTCCAAAGCCGTTCAGCAGCACGAGCGTGTCGTCCGCAGTCTGCTCTTGAAACGCGTACAAGATGCCGTCAATCAGCTTCTCTTCGAGCTCTGGACCAATGTCCGTCGCACCGAGGTTCGACACAATCTTCTGGATCGCTTCCATCACCATCCGCCGGTACGGCTCGCTCTCGTCCTTCAGATCGTCGACCACGCGCGCGACAATCTCGCTCGCGCCCACATTGTTCGCGAGCTCGACAGTCGTTTCAACGAGCTGCCGGTAGTTGCGGCGGTCGAGCGCCATGCGCCGGACCCAAAAGTGCCGAAAGAACTCGGGCAGAATGTGCTCTTTCACGTACGCGGCCTCGACACCGTCCGTCGAGACGCACTGCTTCACGACTTTGAGCACAATCTTCTTCATCTCTTCGTCCGGCGACGCAAACTCCCGGATCAGAATCACCATCACTTCGCGCGTGTAGTAGTTCGCATAGTGCGCGTCCATGAGCGGGATGATGAACCCGATCGCTTTGAGAAACGCCGCGAGGACTTTCCCACGGTGCTGGCGAATGCCTTTCCAGAGCGGCCGGAGCACCGAGTCGAACGACTCAATGCCGTACGGGTGCGCCGACTCGGCCAGCGCTGCGAGTGCGAGCGCAGTGATCGTACGCACCTTCTGCTCGTCGACGAGGCCGTGCTCAATGATCTCAACCAGGTGCTTCAAGTGCGGCAGCACTGCACAGCCCATGAGGATCGAGATCTGCTGCACAATCTTAATGCCCGTGTGCCGCGCTTGCCACGACTTGCGTGACTGGCACACAGCTTTGAGAAACGGCAGCAGCGCAGGGATCCCGAGCGCAGACGCGACGACTGCGAACGCACGGGCAGTCGTGTTGCGCACGTACTCGTCGTCATTGTCAATGTCCGGCCGCATGGTCGAGATCATAGTCGCGAGACCTGCTGCTTTCGCGAGGTTCGAGATGATCTCCCGGCCTTCGACACGCGCGTAGTAGTCTTCGTCGATCAGCAGCGGTTCAATCACGACGAGGATCTTGTGCACGTACGGCCGCACGAGGTCGTCGAGCTTGTACAGCACGCGGTCAATCACTTTCACGAGCAAGTGGCGCTCTTGGTCTTCCAGCGTCGGCGACATGAGCAGCGGCAAGATCTGGTTAAACAACGGTCCAGCGCCAAAGTCCCGCGCTTTGTCCGTCATCTGCCGCAGCGCCGTCTTGCGCTGTGGCGGCGTCCCGTTCTTGATCTTGAGCAGCAACCGCATGATCTTGCGTTCTTTCGCCATCTCCGGGTCCATCCCGTCTTCGTCCACGTCTTCCATGAGCTTCCCAAAGTACTGGTAGTCCTCCGGCTTGATGAACGGCATACCGTCTCCAGACGGAGTCGCAGCCGCCACGCCGTACTCGTCCCGCGCAGGCGTCGCTTGCATCGCAAAGCCTGGCGTCGCTCCCATCGGCGTCGGCGTCGCAAGGAGCTTCCGGGACGGCGTGCGGATCGGCACGTACGACGCCGGCGGGTCGAGGATCTTGTACCCAGTCTGCGGGAACATGGCGTCGAGTTCGTCGTCTCCGAGCGGCCGGTTGCGCTCTTCAATCTCGCGCTCCCAGCGCATGCGCTGGGCGACTTCCGGCGTCAACGCGCCGCTCAGCAGGTCCGCTGCGAGGCTCGAGCCACCAGGCGTCAGCAGCAGCTGTCCGCCCTTCCGGGGCGTCGCGTCGCCACTCAGACGGTCGCCTGCGACTGGCGTTTCGTCCCAACGCGAGCGTTTGCCGGTCGCTGGCGTCGCCGCCCCAGCATTCAGCGTCACTGGCGTCGCATCCCACCGTGACGCTTTCGCGACTGGCGTGGCTGCGGATGGCGCAGTCTGGACGGGCGTCGCGTCCCAGCGGTTCTTCTTTGCGCCCTTCGAGCCAATAGGAGCCGCTGCAGGCGTCGCGTCCCACCGAGACGCGCGCACAGGCGTCGCAGCGGTGGACGCGTCACTCATACTCGCGTCCGAGGCCGAGTCCCACTCGGACGACTCGTCCACGTCCGTCTTGGCTTCCGTGCTGCTGTTTACGTCATCCTGGCTCGCCCCAGCGTCCCAGCGCATGCGCTTGCGGCGCTTCTTCTCGCCGCTCTCGTCACCACCGTCCGTCGTCTGCGGTGGAAGCAGAGCCGCTTGGTGGTCGTCTTGTTTCGCGCGAATCGCGGCCTCGTCTTCCTGTTTCTGCTGGATCTTGCGAATGACTTCGCTGCGTTCCGCGTCCAAGCGCTGGCTCTGCATGATCTCCCGGTACGAGCGCGTCGTCGCGGTTCCGCTAGTCGTCGTCGTCGTCGTGGTGGTCGCGGTGCCGCTACTGAACGCGTCGTTGCGTTCTGGCGACAGCACGCGCTCAAAGCGGCGCTTGCGGTAGTCGTTCTCGCGGTCTGCGATGCGCGTGTTCACGAGCCCCGAGCCGTTTTCTTCGCGCGCGTCCGCAGCGAACGGGTCAAAGTTCTCGTCCACGAGCCCGTCACCAGCAGTGGGTTTCGAACGCCGCTGGCTGCTCGTAGGTGCAGCAGCAGGGGCCTCTGAGTCCGAGTCATCGCCAGGCTCCACGACTGTCGTCGCGTAGCTGGTGCTGTTGCTGCTGCCGTACAGGTCGGCGTCAAAGCCGCCCGGTGCAGCGAGCCCCACGCGGTCGGCGTCACGCTCAGTCGCCATGGCTGTCTTTCGTTTTCTTTCTTGCGAGACGAGTGAGTGAGTCGTCGGGGGAGAAAGGGGAGGACGGAATACAAATGGCAAGGTTAAAATTACTGTATTTCCCGGAATAGAAAGGACCACTTCGTTTGGCTCTTTTGCGCTCGAAAACTACCGAGTTTAATATAAGCAGTAAAGGTGCCTTTAATTCAACTGAGCAGTGTATTTGATATAAAAGGCTGTTTGTACCAAAAATACTCATCGGCAAAAAAAACAATCTGAACAGTATTTGATCATGCAAGTTCTGTGATCATGATTTCATGGCAATGAATCATGAACCCAGGTGGTCCTTTCTATTCCGGGAAATACAGTAAGATGTTGCAAAATTTTGATGGCAGCTGTATCGAACATTGGAACACTTCCAAAAATCGCTCAAATGCAAAATTGCGATATAAGGTTTGGTGTTGCAATTTGCGGAGACTCAAAAAGAGTGTCCGCAAACCGCAAATTCCGTCGAAAAAGTGTCGCAAATTTGCGTTTGTTATTTTTGGATGCGGTATTCTTCAGTAGCTGGTACAGTGGAAAAATATCAACTTTATAGACACTAGGACTTGATATATTGTCTCCTTACTGAAATGCAGCTTAGAAAAATTAGCAGAAATGAGCAAGAAAACATTGAGCTACAGTACGATAGTCCAGTACTACTGTAGTACCGTAGTTCACTGTTCTGGAGCTCCAGTTGCGAGCTGGATCGACCCAATCAATAATGGCCTGGTGCAAGTTGATGAAGACTCATGTGAGCCCTTCAACAGAAGACACTGGAATCGGACTCGACAACGACATCCGACAATGGCTGAAATGGAGGAAAAGAGGGAAGGAAGGAGGCGAAGGGCGGGTTGAGCACGCACAACGGGTTGACCTGTCAACCCAACTGACAGGAGGGAGTTGTGAGAACATTGGCGGCCCGCCACCAGCCAGTGGGAACATGGCAGTCCGCCACCCGCCAATGTTCCCACAACTCCCTCCTGTCAACCTGTTGTGCGTGCTCAACCCGCCCTTCGCCTCCTTCCTTCCCTCTTTCCCTCCCCAGCCATTCGATAACTTGCCGCGAAGTGAAGTGAACCTCCCGAGTCCCTCGACCATCTCAACATGAAGACGCTCCGCATCCCTTTGCTGCTCCTGGTGCTGCTCGTGGGACGTCTCACAGCTCGTCCTGTGCCTGGCGCCGCCTCCAGAACCCTTCAAGCTCGGCCACTCGCTGCCGCGCAAGACGCTCGTCCCAACAAGCACGTGAGTGTTTGGGAACCCACACTGGGTATCGCACTTGGTACCAGCCCAAGCCACGTACCCACCAACGGCGGGAGCACCACAATCGGGCTGACGTACGGGGACGACGGCCTCTTTGGCCTTGTCTCGATCGGAACGCCGCCACAGGTCTTCCGGATGTTCATCTCGACGTCCAGTGTCTTCTGGATCCCAAACTACCTTTGCAGCCCGAATGTCCGCTACTACAACCACTCCCTCTCGAGTTCGTACACAGCGAACGGCACTCAGTTCGACGACGGATTCTTCCGAGGCTTCATATCGCAAGACACGGTGACGATCGGTGACTTTGCGATCCCGCACCAGAGCTTCGCTGAGATCACACACTTTACGAAAGGTGGTGAGCCAACTGTAGTGGACGGTATGCTCGGGTTCGGATTCGAGACGAACGACCCCGACAGTCCACGTATGCTACCGTTCCACTCGCTCGTAGCCAGTGGCGTCCTCGACGAGCCGCTCTTCGCACTCAGCATCCACCCGCTCTCATTCAACGGAGTCCTGACGATCGGCGCGACCGACCCGAGCCGCTATACAGGCGACATTGTGTACGCAGACGTCGTCGATCCGCGCTCATGGACGGTCGAGATCGACGCGATCCACATGAACGGCGAGAGTATGACGACGCTCCGTCGTGCAGAGATCGCGCCCGAGATCTCTGCCATCTTTGGCCCAGAAGCCGAAGTCGCAGCGCTTGCGAAAGCGGTCGACGCGTACCCCGTGGACGATATCACGTACGGGATCAACTGTACGACGCCGGGGCCAGACATTGTGATCCAGATCGCTGGCGCGCGGTTCGTGCTGACAAAGCGCGACTACGCGCACCGAAACCGTGTGGGGGACAAGTGCACGTTTGCAATCATGGGAATAGCGTACGACCGGTGGATGTTTGGGCTGTCGTTCATGCAGAACGTGTACACGGTCTTCAACTGGGGCGACGTGAAGCATCCTGGTCGCGGACGGAAGGTCGGCTTTGCAGTCAGCGCTTGAAGAAGCCCCGTAGCTCACACTCAGTCCGACTGAGTCAGTCGCACTCTTCCATTCAGTCCCACGTTTAAAGAACATGTCTCGATTGTGCCGCGGTATCCGCTCCCACTGGTGTTGTCGCTACGCGGCATCGCCGCTGATTGGCACACGCCGCAGCAGATAGCCAAGCGGAAGCGACAGCGCACCCATGCCCACGCACGCGAGCCACTGCGTTCCGCTCAGTGGCGCACAGTGGAACAAGTCGCCGCCAAACTCGACAATCAGCACTTGGAGCGCCACCTGCGTCCCCAAGGCGGTGAGGAAGATCCGATTCCGCCACAGCATCGGGTCCGTGAGCACGTCCGGTTCGTCGTGGACCTTGCGGCAGTTGAGCTCGTTAAAGAGCTGGAGCCACGCGAACGTGTTGAAGACGATCGTCAAGTGCTGCGACGCTGCGTCGTCCTTGTCGTCAACAGGGTCGGTGCGACCCGACGGGACGCTGAACCACGTGTCGCCGTAGAACGTGAGCAAGAGCAGTAGTGTGAGCTGGAACACAGTGTGACCACCAATGTGCTTGGCCATCGTGCGCGACACGAGCGGCTTGTCGCGCGCGTACGGCTTGCGCTCGAGCAACGCGGGTGTCGGCCGCTCGGTCGCGAGTGCGAGCGACGCGAACGCGTCCATAATGAGGTTCACCCACAAGATTTGCACGGCGGTGATGGGTGATCGCTGCAGGGCGACGCCGCCGACGCTCGCCAGCGCGACAGCGACTGCAATGACTGTGAGCTGGAACTGGAGGAACTTGCTGATCGCGTCGTACACGTTCCGGCCCCACATGATGGCCCGCACAATGGACTGGAAGTTGTCGTCCATGACGATGATGTCCGACGCCTCTTTGGCCACCGCCGTGCCACAGAGCCCCATTGCAAAGCCGACGTGCGCCGCTTTCAGCGCCAGCGCGTCGTTCGTGCCGTCGCCTGTCACTGCAACGAGCTGCTGGGGAAAGCCACGCACGTTCGTCTGCTTGAGACCCTGGACGAGGACAAACTTGTCCGACGGCAACGACCGCGCAAGCACGCGCAGCGACGGCCAGATCCGGTCGAACTCGGACTGCACGAGGTTGCCCTCGGCATCGACGACGCGGCGACGGAACGCTGGACCGTCCATCACAGCCATCCCGGCTTCCATGTCGTTGTCGTCTAGAATCCCACACTGCCGTGCAACGGAGCACGCAGTGAGGACGTTGTCGCCAGTGACCATCCGCACGACGACGCCGGCCCGCTTGCACGCGGCGACGGCATCCGGCACCTCTGGCCGCACCGGGTCCTCGATCCCAACGATCGCGAGACAAGTCAAGTCGCGCTCGATCTCCTCGTCTCGCCAGCGTCCGACAGTCGTAGACGACGCACTCCTGACGTCGCGGTACGCGAGACAGATCGTCCGGAAGCCCTGCGACGCAAACGCGTCGATCGCTGCGTGGGCGCTCGCGAACGCAGCACTTGCAGGCGCCAACGGCTCGACGCTGCCGTCTGCGTGCTGCGTGTTCGTGCACAACGCGAGCACAGCTTCCGCTGCGCCTTTCGTGTACACGCGACAGGTCGCGTCGTCGACGCGCACGACGACCGACATGCGCTTCTTCTCGCTGCTGAACGTCAGCACGCGGTCGACGCGAGCGGCTCGACGGAGCAGCCGGTAGTCCGCGTCGCCGTAGTCCCGAATGAACTCGAGCAGCGCACCCTCCGTCTTGCTCCCGGACGACGACGACGACGACGACTGCGCGTCCGCACGTTCCGTGGTCATCAGCTCTGCTGTCGAGTTCAGCGCGATCCCTTCGCAGAACGCGACCTTCACACGATCCACCGACGGTCGTAGCGTACTGGACGTCGTTGGAGCGACACGACGGACTGGAAACAGCGCGGCTTTGTCGCACGCCGACGACGCGCCGCCGTGGATCCATACCCGTGCGACACTCATCGCGTTCGTCGTGAGAGTCCCCGTCTTGTCCGAGCAGATCGTCGTCGCGTTCCCCGCCGTCTCGCACGCGTTCAAGTGGCGCACGAGGTTCTGGTCGCGCAGCATCTGCCGCACCGAGTGCGCGAGCGCAATCGCGACTGCGAGCGGGAGTCCTTCCGGGATCGCGACCACGAGCACCGTGACTGCGAGGAGGAAGAACGAGAGGTACTCGCTCAGGAGCTCCGCACGCCACGGCGTCTTGTCGACAGCAAACGTCTCGACCGAGAAGCGCGTCGACATGGCGACAAACACGGTGAGAGCGATGACGATGCCAGCTTTACCGAGCAAGAGGTTCAGTTCGTCGAGCTTGCGACCGAGTGGCGTGCGCTCTTCTCGCTGCTCTAGAGTGTGCACCTTGACGTCCGAGTCGTCGTCGCTAGTTGCGAGATTCACACTGTCGTGGAGGACGTTGGACGTGGTTGGCGTCAGTAGTTCGACAAAGTCCCCGTCTTCCAGAGCCGATGTAGACTGCTGGACGCGATCGGCGACGCCACCGCCTCGGATGAGCGTCATCATGGCGCCGTACTGAGAGTGCGCACCGACGCAAAGCACGAGCATCTTCCCAAAGCCCTCCATGACGCGCGTACCAGCGAGCAGAACCGACGGAGACTCGTCACTGTGTTTCGCGACAAAGTCCGACTCGCCAGTCATCGCACTCTCGTCAATGAGCAGCTCGCTGGCTTCGATGACGAGCCCGTCCGCAGGGAGAATGTCGCCAACGCCGATGCGAACGACGTCGCCGACGACCACGTCCCACTTGTTTACGTCCACAGGCTCGCCACTCCGGACTACCGGCACCCGCTCGTTGTCGTTCACTGCGTTGAGGACGCGGAACTGCTTCTCTTTCTGCGCGTCAGTGAGCGCCGACACGAGCGCAATCACGAGCACGGCCACGAGCACGCACGCTCCTTCCATCCAGTCCTTCTCGGGGTGTTCGCCGACCCCTACGCCGAGTGCGAGCGACACAATCGCGACCACAATGAGCAGCAGGTTCGTCGGGTCCTTGAACGCAGTCGCGTACATGAGCGCAAACACAGGCGTCAGTGACTTGGGGGCGACGTAGTTGGCTCCGAACCACTGGCGCCGCGGCAGAATCTCAGCGTCCGCAGCGTCGAGACCGAGCGCGAGGTCGACTCGGAGACTGCGAGCGACCGCATCGAGGCCACCGAGACGCTGGAGCGGAGAGAGGGTGTTTGAGTGCGCGGCGTCTTGAGCCGCGGCGACCAGTTGGCGGAGGTCGCTGGGCTGGAATGCGAACGCAGACGACGCGGACGCAGAGGAGAAGGACTCGAGCTTGCGCTTCATGGTCGAGGTCGCTGCTCGACTGTCGTCCATCAACGACTGGCGAGATGTCATCAATCATGGCCTTATATTTTTGTCGTATTGTGTGACCCACATTTGTCGATGGCGCTCACTGTACTCTTGTCACCAATCTGTCAAAGTGTTGGCTTCAATTCTCACGTGTGTGGGCGCAGAGACAAGCAGCAGCAAGAAAAGAAACCAGCGCCATGTTCATTCCCAGTGTCATGGCCACGTGTGAAGGATTCCGTGGCACTAGCCGGCAAGTGCCTTGGATTCGCGCATTCGAATGCTCTGGAACAACCACGCACAACAAAGTCGAATCGACGGTTCGGCAGAAGAACCGACACCAACTTCAATTTCCTCATTCGCAAATTCACCACCAAGCACCACAACCACCACAACCATCACACGACCATGACCGAGGAGGTAGCGCTCCCCACAGCCACTGGCAACCAGAAAGAATTCGAACCGCTCAACGAGTGTGCCACTGACGACGAGGAGCACGACGACCCAATGGCGTGGGCCGACCTCGAAGCCTTTGGCGGCACAAAGAAGACACTCGCACGGCCGCCACCACGTCGGAAACTCACGCCCGCTCAAGTCCGCGCGCAGCTGAACGACCTCGACGCGCTCGAGCGCCGCATGCAAGCGACGCAGCGAACGACGCATCCACAGAGCGGACTCGTCGACACAATCGCATGGCTCAAGAAGCACAACGACGCAGCTGGTGCGAACCCCAAGCTGAAGCACTCGTCGTCGTTTGTCCGCTCTGTGCTCGGCTTCTTCTCGGCGTCGAAGAGCCGCCACAACACGTTAGAACCGGAAGCAGACAGCGACCATAGTCACCACCACATCAGTGACGAGTCGTTCCCACGGCTCAGCGCACCGTGGGGCCAATCCGAGCTCGCGTGCGAGTGGACGACACTCGGGTTTGCGCTACTCAACCAGTCGGTCCTCTACGACGTCGAGCGTGTGCGCGCCGTGCTGGCGACCGGGGGCCTCGCGAGTGCGCCGCCGCAAGCGATCGTCGCGGTCGCCAAGTGGCTCACGGTCTTTGACCAGCACGTCCATGACGTCATCACTTTGAAAGAGTTTTTGCTGGACGAGCGTGCAGCGCTCGCAGGGGTCGGCTACAAAGTCACGACTTCCTACGACGCGTACAACGAAGCGCTGGCGAGTGCGCTCGCGTGCGTCCACGAAGAGCGCCGGTACGTAGGCGACGCGATGGAGCGGCTGTTTCAAGAGCTGGAAGCTGTGCTGTGCGATGAGCAAGCGGCCGTGGAAACGGTGCTCGCCCAGTCGCTCACGGAGCCGCAAGAGTACGACGCAATTAGCTCGCTCTTTCACCACTTGAGCGACGAAGAGAGCACGTGTGGCGTGCTCGTCGCGAAGCTCCTGGGTTGGATGAAGCAGTCGATGGGCGACGACGACGTGCTGGCGTTCCTAGCGCTCTTTGACGCGGACGTGCAGGACAAGCTCGCGGGCGAGTGGATGCGCGAGTACGCGTCGTATTTGCACCTGCTTGACGAGTTTGCACTGCCTCCCGAGACGTCGATGACGTTCTTCACATGAACGACTGAACGCCAGTGTGTGTATCTGTATCTGATTGGAAGAATGGGCTTGTCCCCACTATATTCGTACTTAGTGGGAAGCGTTGAAGCGGTCACCTGGTGTCATCATCTGCGTGACATCGCTTGGCATGAACAGATTACTGGTCCCTGTGACATGCGCGCTGTGATTCTCACTGTGTGTGCTTTTCTTACAAAAACAACGAGATTCACTTATTTCCGAATTCGGCGAAACCGTCATTACCAACCCCAAAAGCTCTTTGCTTTCTCGAGCCACCATGGCCGCCACCGCGATGGGCATGGCGCCGCCGCCAGACCTCCTCGTGCTCGACAATGAGCGCCTCGACGTGCTGCTGGACCTCGTGTGTGCAGACTACGTGACCGCGAGCTTCGCGAGCCGCGAGAATGCCAAGAAAGTGCTCGCAAAAGCGCTCACAAAGCTGCGACTGAGCGTCGGCGCCGAGACCGCGCCGGACGCGCGCGCGTTCGCAGACGACGCCGCGCAGGCGTTGGCGACGCGACGCGCAGAGCTGCAGCAGGCGCCAGGGCCGCCGCTGGAAGAAGACGCGCTCGCACGCGAAGTGCTTAAGCCAAAGCTCTTGGCGGCTGTGAACGACATGTGCAAAGAACGCGACCGCGTCATGGCGCTCGCCGCCGCACGCGCGCAGCCAACAGCGCCGTCTACGTCAGCAAACGGCCAGGTGTTGACTGGCGCTGGGCTCGCTGGCCCGAGTGGCCCGTTCGCAGCCGACGAGATCCGCATGGAAGGGTGGCTGCGCAAGAAAGGGCAGCACGTAACACTCTGGCGCGAACGGTACTTTATGATCCGGTCAACGCCGAATGGGGCGCACTATTTGTGTTATTTTCGCAAAAAAGGCGAAAAAGACCCGCGCGGGTGGTACGTCCTCGGGCCCGGCACAACTGTCGACGAAGTGCGCGAGTCGCCGAGCAAGATCGAGACGAAGAAGCTCTTTACGTTCCGCATCCGCCACCTCGCGCACGTCACGTCCGAGGACGTGGAAGACGCGGCGTCGGCGTCGCAGTCCGTGGTCGAGAGTTCACTGGCGTTTACGCCATCCCGAGCGGCCGCAAGCAGTTTCTCGCTGGACTTCCCGAACTCGCCCGACACGGTGAACGAGCACGACGTGGACGCCAAGACGAACGCGAAGAAGGTCTCGTCCCGTCGGTTCCGGAACCGAGCAGCGGCTGCTGCTGCGGCTGCGACTGCTGCGACTGCTGTCGTCCTGACTGGCGGCCTCGCGGGCGTTGGGATTGGTATGGGTATGGGCATGAGCGCTGCCGCGGCTGCGAGTGCTGGCGCTGCGGGCGCGATGATGGCGCAGAGCCGGGGCAAAGGACCCGTCGCGCTCGCGGCCGAGTCGCTCGAGACAGCGGTCTGGTGGCGCACGAGTATCCTCGAGTGCATTGCCCAAGCCGAGGAGCAGTGGAAGCAGTACTTGAACTGGTACATGGACAAGGAGCACGACCAAGTGGACGGCGCGCTGCCGGACGACTTTGACCCGACCATGATGATGATGACGCTCGGGAGTCCACGCACGCCTGTGCCGCCATTCGTGGGGGCGAGAGGACACGCACTGAGCGGGTCGTCGCTCACGGGGTCGCAGGGTCCCACGCGCGCCCGCACAGGCTCGTTCGGGACGGTCCCGCGCTCGATCGCCAAGACGTTCCGGACGTCCGCGACGTTCTCGCACGAAGCGTCGTGGAAGCTCTACGACTTCTCGTCCCGCCTCCGCGTCGACGTGGAACGGACCCAGCAGCACGGTATGTCGGGGGCGTTGGCGCCGCCGCCAGCGCTCCGAACGAGTCTCAAGGTGCTCGCGTCCGCCAAGACGGTGTTTGAGATGCTGATGCAGCCCGACAGTGCGTTCTACAGCGCTGCGAACAACCACGTGATCCAAGACGTGGAGGTCCTCGAAGAGCACCCTGGCGACCACAGCGACGTGGTGTACTGGAAGCTCGCGCCGACGTTCCTGTGGCCGTTCTACGTCGAAGCGCGGGAGCTGTGCCTGCTGCGGTACTGGCGGAAGGAGCCGGATGGGTCGTACTTTATCTGTTTCCAGTCCACGACACACGCCAAGTGTCCATCGTCGACGACCGGGAGTGCAGTGAAGGCGAGCGTCATGGGCGGCGGCTTCATCATCTCGCCCCGCGTGCACGCAGACGAGGGCGGGGAGGAAGAGTGCTGGGTGACGCTCACGATCCAGATGAACCCGAAAGGCTGGATCGATACGCCAGTCGCGCGCTCGTGCTACTACGCGCACGCGTACGGCGTCTACTTTCTCGAGATGATCACTGCGATCGCGTCGTCGGCAACAGCGGCAGCGCATCCGCCTCGTCGCCTCACCCTCCCAGGCGACGACAGCGCGACGATCGGCGGCTACCCAGCGAGCACAGTATCGACATCGTCGCCGAGCAGCCAGCTCATTGTGTCGGAAACCAAGTTCCTGCTCCTCGAGCCGTTCCGCACGGACTTGGCGGTCGAGCACGGCCTGCCGACCAAGTTCTGGAGCGAGCCGGACGCGGCCGGCTTCTTTGTCCGCGGGCCCCAGTACCTGTCAACGCGAGCGAAGGTCCCGTCCGAGCGCCAAGCACTCCGGCTCGTGAACGTGGAGTTGTTCAAGTCGACCGAGCCGATTGAGCACATTGGCTTGTCGTCGTTCGCTGGCTTCGAGAGTGGTGGGCTCGCGCCGCCGTACGACCACACGCAAGTGCTGGTCGTGAACTTTATGATCCCGGGGCCGCCGCAGACCTCGCTCGTCCTGTACTTTACGCCAGAGGACCCCGCGGCACTGGCGAACAAGAGCTCGGCGTTTGCGAATCTCTTCCACGAGTTCTTCCACGGCTCGGACGACGCGAACGGCTTCCGGAGCCAGCGGATGAAGCTCATCCCGCGTGTCGTGCAAGGCACGTGGCCGATCCGCGAAGGCGTTGGGACCACGCCCGCGATTCTCGGCACCAAGACGTACCAAAAGTACTTTCGCGGCCCGCAGTACCTCGAAGTGGACTACGACATTGGGAGCAGCATGGTCGCCGCGAGCTTGTGCAAGATGCTGCTCGGCTACTCGCGCGACCTCATCATCGACCTCGCGTTTGTGCTCGAGGGCCAGTCGCGCGAGGAGCTCCCCGAGCGCGTGCTCGGCTGCGTGCGCTTAGATTGCGTCGACCTGCGCCACGCGGTGCAGTACAAGCCGACAGCACCGCCGAGCTGACCATTCATTGAACACCACGAACGCACCACAGTGGTGCAATGAGTTTCATGATTTTTTCATGCATTGTTCTGGCAATCGCCTGCTCCATGATTCATTCATTCTTCACAACAACACTGCTGCACTAAACTCTCTTCCTATACTAGGGTCGGGTCCAACTACGCCATTCGCCTCCGACTGTCTTGTCCTTGAGCTCCAGATCCCGACCACCGACCGTGTTTGTCCTGGGTTGTCAGCTCACTCGTGATTCTCGTCCGCATTATCGCGCGTGGGCTTGTACAACGGGTTGTTTGGGTTCAGCTGCCTCGCTCGGAGG
>JAASGD010000585.1:0-19626 GCA_023334115.1 Globisporangium megalacanthum
TGAGTTAGTCAACTGTGGACACAGTTTTGGATGCAGCTCAGTCAGGCGAACAGAATGCAATTGGTTTCGTCCAAAAAGAAGTCAAATTGGATGAGATAATTCGTATAATCGAGCGTTCTCTTTTTTTTGGCGCGGAGTGTATATCATCACAAGTCCGACCGATATGTAATTGTGTATTGGGGATTTCAACCGATTAAAATCGTCACAGCACATTTTATCCAATAAAACGCAGACTGACTTGATTTTAAGCCAATACCGATAGACTATGTATCCGAAGGAACCAGGACCATATAATCCGACGCATCAGGTCGGAAGGCAAACCAAAATATGTATATCGGCTCACAAAGTTCAAGTCAACCACGTATCACAGTCATATTTGAACACAGTCCGACCACCCATCCGACTGCGATGGATTTGGAAGCCCTTGTGGCTGGGAATACACAGCGGGACAGAGCTAGGGTTGTGAAGGCGTTCGAAAGGTTTCTTCTATCGGAAGGAGTATGTCTAGTTTGCGAAAGCTGCATTTTGCATGACGAATTGGGGCAGTGTTTTGTGTCTACCATGGACAAGTTTGGCATGATCTTGCGTTTCATGAGGGGAAAGCAGGCAAACCGCTCGCTAGACACTCTTGTATGCAATACTATCGTCAAGCTAAGCATTGGCTTCATGATCAGTTCCCTCAGCACCGCGCTGCACTCGAGGGCAAGCTCCTCAAAATGGGACGCACCTTGGAGAGCTTCTGCGTAAAGCGCGAGGGAGGGGACCGGTGAAGAAAGCGCGAGCGTGTACAAAGAGCGACTTAAGGAAGATGATGTATTACCTGTACGAGAATGCGAGTGTTGCTTCTGACTATCAAGACGCAGCGCTACTGTGATTGCTGTGGTACATGCTCGGTCGCTCGTCGGGCCTGATGCACCTTCGCAAGCAAAACCTTGCGCTAGACGCAGGTGGCATACTCTTTCTTCTCTTTGTCCGCGTGAAGACGAGCGAGGAGCAAGGATTGTCTCTTCTCCACGAAGACGATTGGGTTACGTGCCCAATACACGCGCTAGCTCTGGCGCTGATCACCTAAGCAGCGCGGTGCGCGGACCTGCTCGACCATCTCCCGCTTCTTCATGTTGACGCCTCGCGCACACTCGACGCAGAGTAGGCAGCAGGCAACACCCCCTGCTCGAGCCCCTTGACGACACGGTCGCTGCCGCAGAGCGCAGCGGGACTGTAGCTCCGACCACGGCGACGACGCCGGCTGCACCAGCGATCCACACCCACGTCAACCGCCTGCTTGCACGCGTTGCGGTACCTGCTGGTGTCTCCGAGACGCTCTCCTCGCACAGTTGCTGCCGGGGCGGCGCCCAGCACGCAAACGCGTCTTCCGGGCTCATCGACCGCTGGATTTTCAATAGGGGATCGTGGAACGTTAGCTGCACCAACAAGGCGTTCATCTACATCTTCAACACGCGCAAAGAAGACCATAAGGTCGCGCGTGTTCTCAGCGGGCACGACCCTGATGCTCGTGTTGCGCTGTCGGCCTTGACAGTGTTCGACACGACCACGCTAGGGAAGATCGGCTCGCTTCAGGATCTGCTGTTCGCCACCTGCACATCGCTAGAGGCACCCCGCTACAATATCAACAAGCGCGTCATCGACGTCCTGACGGCGCACCTGACCATCGTGTTCCCGTTCCTCAAGGAGACGTTTCCGCTCGGGGAAGCGGTCGCTCGCATCGGGCGCCTCCGTCGCCGACTTGCTTGCGTGGTCTTCGCGTCTCCAAGCCGCTCAAAGCGCCTGCGACAAGAGCATCAACAGCAACGATCGCGATACAGCAACAACGAACGCAGCAGGCTTGACGACTCGGCACCAAGCGAGTGTCATTGACTGTCTTATCGATCTTTCAAAATGGCAAGACGAACGGCTGGATTTACTGGAAGCGAGGATGAACGAGCACCAGTCGACCGCTACAACAAACATGCGGAAGAGCGACCACGCGGAGAATGAGTCATAA
Organism: Globisporangium megalacanthum; assembly: GCA_023334115.1. Taxonomy (NCBI): domain Eukaryota; phylum Oomycota; class Peronosporomycetes; order Pythiales; family Pythiaceae; genus Globisporangium; species Globisporangium megalacanthum. Next base: position 2,003 of record JAASGD010000585.1, read on the forward strand.
GTCAAGATCGCCAAGACACGCATGCAGTCGCTCGTGACTCACCTTCGCTCCGTCTGGTACACGTGGTACTCGGCTGAACCTGAGTGTTGGTGCGCGGCAGCCGACAAGCAGAAGAAGTCCGACTCGAAGCAGATAGTGGGCTTCACGAAGATCTTCGCGTCCAACGGGTTCTCGCTTGATCCAAGTACGGCGGGTACAGCGACGATGTCATGCGCGTTGGCGTACAAGCTGAGGCGGCAGTTCTGGCGTTCTTGGCACGCCATGCGGTCGAGTCGGCTGGAGCGACCGCTATCTTGAAGCGCCTGCGCGAGCATTACCGCGGTGGCCACTCGAACGCACAGATAACGAATTATCGATGCCTCCTCGCTGCCAGCCGTATCCGTGATCCAGCGCCACCGCACACGCAGGATATTCACGAGCTGGCACCGCCCGAGAGCACGTAGTGCCGCGGAATCGTGGGGATGTACCAGCTCCCATGAAGAAGCCTGAGCTAGCGATATGCAGTGGCCGCTGCAGTGGCCGGTCGCGAAAACAGCGCAGCAGATCGGGCGAGGAGAAAGGAGACGAGGCGACGTGTCACGAGCTCGAGTGGCTCAGCGATGCCAGCTGGATGGCAGAAGGAGACAGCAAGGTAGCGATGCGCGGTGCCCAGCAAGAAGGGTCGTTCGTCGACCGAGCGGCAGCGAGAGAGAGGATGATGTGCGGCAGCGGGACGAGCGAGTAAGAGCGGACGAGCTCTGCGGCTGGCGGAGGTGAACGCGGTGTCGCGGCGGGTCGAGCAATGCTGGCGACTGCGCTTTTGTGACACGGAGAAAGCGTGGCGGTGCCGCTAGCTGAAGCGAGCGTCTGCGGCGCAGCGAGACAGAAAGGAGCTGCGATGTCGTCTGCGCTCGTGCCGAGGCGGAAGGATGCGGCGTTAAGCTCTTCGTCGACAAAGTAGCGTTTTGCCTTCACACACAATACACACACACGCACCCTTCGGCAGACTTTGCTCGTAGCGGGAATTGAACCCGCCCTGCTGGTGCGAACACCGCAGCCTGCATCCACGCAGTACGAGCTGAGGGGGGGGGCTTGAGACGCTTGCGGGATGGTTGGTGCGCGGTGAGAGCGCGATAATGGCGCGAAGATCTTGTGCGAACTCGAAGAAAGACTGGCGTGTGGCTGAGTCCAAAGAGAAGGAGCAAAACGACTGTGTGATTCTCTTTGATTTGCCTAATGCTCCACGTGGCTTTATCGCGTTTATAGTGGCCCGTTGTCGCCCTTTTAGTGGCCCTCGCTGCCGGATTCGCCCCCTGACTTCTGAATTTGCGCTGGCTTGCTCACATGCCTCTCGTGATGGTCTCGCCTTGTTTTCTGGTAGAAATCGTTTTTCTCGTTTTTCTCTAATAAGAGAGCTTGGGGTCTCTCACTGTGCTGTTTGAACTCCCCAAAAGCGAGACAATCGCAGGTTGCAGTTTTGGTCTCGCTATCTTTTCACCTATCCCTTCCATGTCTATTTTTGAGGAGTGTACCATGTGCCAATGTGATGTGCCACCCAGATGTACCATTTTTGATGTATGTAGTTTGGGTCGGTCAGTCGAACATCTGACGGTATGGATGAATATGCTAACCATTCGGACAATTGGGGTCGTCCTATTACAAAGGTTTAATGACCTAATTTGATGTGGTGCACACTACTTTTTTTAAATAAATAAATATAGCGAGGAAATGGAGGTCGCGTAGCCGCAGCAGACACGGGGTGGGCCAGCCGCCGCAGGCGGCGCCCCCGAGCGAGCGCAGCGAGCGAAGAGAGGGCGGACCCCGTGCTCTGCGTAGGCGGGCCCAGCGACCTCCGTTTACCGAGCGGAGAACGCAACACGCTCCAGAATTCATTTTCAAGCCAAAACACCCCTTCTCGATCCTAGCTGACGGAAAGTGTTCGGCCAATGCCCAATTGTCCGAACAGTTAGGACATGGATTTCTGTGACGGAACTTTGGCTTTCTAACATTGAACTTTGGTTTTCTGGGACGGAACAAAGGTGTATTTTTGCGTGAAAGTACATAGAGCTAGGACAAAAAATACTGAAATTGAAACGCGGTAAAAAAGAATAACAGCATTGCGTAATAAAATCAAGTTGTTTTCTGCCAAAAATGGCTGAATTTACTACCCTGATTTATTTCACTGACCAAAATGTATCAGAACGACTTCACATCGATCTCTTCCTTGAGTAAAGACAACACCAGACTAATGCTGCTAAAGCTCTGTAGTAACATGTTGCTCGTCAACCCTTTGCTAATGGCACTCACCCACTGTGTAGCCACTGCATCTATGCCACGTTGGCATACGATTGAGTTGTTGACATCGCAGCCAAGTCCACACGAAAAACGCTTCAAAATAGTGGAAATCACCTCAAATTGTTTAATACTTTGAGCGCGGCGCTTGTGAGCGAGAAACGTCATCACCAAAAGCGTTGGTCAGCTAAACATGTGCGTGCACCCTTGCCGTGCGTCCACAGCTCTTAGTTGGCGCCAATTCGTTTCGAGGCTCATGCCGATTTTGGGCGAAATTGCTCATGCGCATTTAGCGAAAACGACTTGATTTCAGTATTGAATCGTCGCTCTCATATTTTTGTCGTACAAAATTTTCGGCGAATTTTTGTAGCTCGCTAAATTTAACGATTCTGTCAAATCTAAGCATACCACGAGATCCATCTTGATAAATGGAGTTGAGTGGTTCAAGTCGCGTAAGAAATGCGTTAAAATTGAAAGTTTTTCGCATTTTTTGCCGGTTCTATTTTTGTCGTGGATTGTATCGTACACCGATTATCATTTCCATTCCGTCCGAGAATACCCCAACTCCGTCAGAGAAATGCTCAACTCCGTCCGAGAATACTGCCAAAAATTATACATTTGAAATAGGATAAAGCTGAGTCGATTCTGTCCAATCAGAACTTGACTCCTACAACAACTGATTCACATCCTGACGCCGACAACACTCCTCAAGTTGGTCTTGTCCTTAGCGCTGCACTACACGCAGCGTACTGTATGCTAGCTTGATAAGTCCATGCCACACGTCGGTACAAGTATTCTCTGGTGAGGGGAGTTTCGTCATTGCTACCTCCGTTGACCTAGTCCCTGTTCACTGATGCTAAGATTTATTGAGAAAGCAATCTTCGTGAAGAGTGCCAACAAGTCAGGCAACAGAAGCAAGTATTGGCGCAATCGTGTGAAACCACACTCAAAGCGTATCAAGAAAGCTTTCTTGTGGCCGCTGCGGAGTACAAGGACGGTTTGCTCTACTTACTCGGTGCGTTTTTGATGTGAGGGCTATCAATATTGCATGTGAGGAGAAACATTTTCAAACCTGACTTACGAAGTTATTAAACTATCCAATATTAGTTGTGGCAGTGTTCTCGGACGGAGTTGAGCATTTCTCTGACAGAGTTGGGGGTATTCTCGGACGGAATGGAAAATGGTATAGTTTCTTAATTAAAATAGGGGAAACCCCTTAGGGGTACAGTATTTTAATACTGTATCCCCAAGGGGTTTCCGGGACCCTCTTTGAATTCAAAATGTGTCATTTTGGTTGGGAAAAGGTGTAATTTATACCCAGACGGGGAAAATGACGAAAGCTGCCTATTTTGCCCAGTCATTTGATATTTCGAGCTAAAAACCCTCTTTACATCCCATAACACAGATTCTGTCATTAAGTTCTGGAGTAGGCAGCATTGGGAAAATTGTCGACACACCCACGAGGCTGCGTCATCACACCAGTCGAATGACACCTGTCACAGCTCTCCTTTGTCAATTTTAGTTATGAGGGGCTCAAAAACAGATAAGCCGTCCAAGTGCGACACGACGAAGACCAAGCACACGCGCACGGCCGCAATGATTGGGCCCGGGATAGAGTTCGCGACTTCAAAAGAGGCAATGAATGTTGTCCAAGACCATGCACTTCAAGAGATGAAGAAGGTGTACGTGAAGAGCCAAGGAGGGTCGCACAAGTTCATCGCATGTGCGAGTCCAGCGTGCACGTTCATTGTGCGCATTTACAAACGCAAGGACCGCAAGATAGACGCCGCTAACATCCCACGGTTTGTGTCGTCCTGTCAGCTCTCGCACATTAATTGCACCTCGTAACACAAACCGACTCTACGACAAGTGACAGAGATGCAGACTGTGCGCACTGCAGCGGCACCAGACAACAACATCTCTGCAAAGGCATTGATTTGGAAAGTGCAAGGCAACGACAGCATCAACACCAGCAGTAGCAAGCGTATGGTCTACCAAGCGGTTGACGAGATCAAGAAGCAGACTCGCGGGGATCTTGAGGCTAAATTTGCTCTCGCCCCAGGATTGCTTACAAAGTTTCGCGAGCTGAACCCCTTTAGCACCACAGCATTCAAGCTGTGTCGGTCATCGTCCCGCGTACAACGCTGGCCGTCGCTGTCGTATTGAACACAACGTCATACTTTATGTTGAAAGCGAACATCATACTGTGTCTTACGTCTTGCCTTTCATCACTTCTTACCCCGACACTCGCTCGAACCACAGCGACACTCAAATCAGATCTCCCCATAGTCCACTGTAATCTCCATTCCACAGCGGATGTCGCGGACAGCTATCACTGCGACGCGCTGGTGTCAACGGCTTTGAACTTGGAAGAAAAACAATCCACGTTACACGAATGGTTGATGAATCTTGCGATACCCCCACAATCGCGCGCGTCGATGTACGCCGTCGTTCCCAACAGGGTTGTTCCCTGCAGTTTAAACACGTAGTCGCTGACTCGGGTCTCTTCGCTGGCGTAGTCGTGCTCCGTCAAAACACCGCTGTACTCTCCGATCAGTGTACCACGTTCGATGTCCCGACATGCGAAAACACTGACACCGTGCTTGCTCACACCAAGGCGCAGGCCTGCAGTGTCACGAAGTCGGTTGCCGCATGTCGGACCGATGCGGCAACTGCGAGACGTGCAGTAGTGGCCTCTGGTCGCGCTGGGACAGGTGCTACGCCCGCATTCCTCTTTGCAGCCGCACCAATCAGTCGCACCGATGTCTTTAAAGACGATGCCGTCTGGGTTCTCCGTCTGGACGATCCCGCACACCTCGTGTGGCCGCTTTGCGTCGTCGCCGTAGGGAGGTCCGGTGCTGTCCGAGTCGGAGCGCACCAAGTCTTCTGCCTCGAGTTCCTCTCCGTACTGCTCGTCACTGCTTCTGTCTTCATCGTCCCTCTCACCGATACTGCTCTCGTCGCTCGTCACCAAGTCAACGGCTTCGCCACCAACTGGTGGAGCCAGCTCTCTCGAAGCAGCAACTGGCGGTGTCTATCTCAACGCAGGGACGGGCGGTGTCTTGCTCGACGCAGCAATGGACGGTGTCTAGTTTGACTCAGCACCCGGGACTCCCTCCCTCGACTCAGCAGCAGGCAGCGTCTCCAACCACGCAGCCATCTCGGCGTCAAGCAGGTGCCTGTACTCGGCCAATGCGTGGGGTTGCATTGTTGGTGCGTGGTAGATGCGCTTTGAGTCCTGGATCGGTTTGGGAGCTTTCGTTCGTCTCGATTTTCGGGACTTCGCGACGGGCCACGGGTTGTTCTTCGACCTAACCGTCTTGCTCTTTTTTGCGCGCTCAGAGTAGGTCAGCACCTGCTTCAGTGCTGGTTTCATGGCTTCTCTCGGTCGCTTGTGCGCCTGCCGCGGTGTGATTGCCTGTGGGTGGTCTCCGCTCTTTTAACTGTCTCGTGGTTTGTCGCTTTTGCTTTGGTTGGCTCGCCCACTGAGCAATGTGAGCTATCTGTCCCACACAGTGTTCTGAGTAGTCTGGTTTTGTCATTGTAGTGGCCCAAGCAGGCTGGAATCTGTTGATACTGATTCTGTCATTTGCACTGGGGCAAATTGGCAGGTTCTGTCTGTTTTTCTTGGTTTTGTCACTTGGCAGCCAAAATAGGCAGCTTTCGTCATTTTCCCCAACTTGACCGGAAATGGCAGATGTTGACCATCATCACGATCATCTGGGAGGAGCCATCAACAAGATTATTAGTAATCTGTGATAGTGCAAAAAACAAGGATTTTAGAAAAGACAGTCATTCCCCGACCTGGAGTGTATGCGACTCATTTTTTCACTTGACGTTTGTATGCCTGGAATGATTTGCGAACGTCGCCAAGTGAATCAGTGAGACCTCCAACGAAGTCGAGGGAGCCTCGACTTGGGTGAGTGAGCTGGTGGTGTGTGCGACTTGGCTCAAAAGTCACAGGCTGCCAGCCCTGACAGAGCCGAATCTGAGCCCCCGAACCGCACCCGCGCCAATAGCCCCCCTCTCTCCTCCCTCCTCTCTCAAGCCATGGAGCTCCCGCGCATCGTCCATGACGAGCTCCTGCACAAGCTCGACGAGCCGCAGGAGAAGCACTTGGCCGAAGTACTGCACGCTGCCGAAGTGAAAGTGCCCGTGACGAACCTCCAGAAGCAGCGGGAGGTCGCGAAGACTGAGCACACCCCACTGCTCAAGCCGAGCCCAAGCGGTGCGCACATTATGGTCGTCGACGTCGACAAGGTCGAGGAGATCCTCACTGCTGAAGAAGAGGACGCGGTCGCAAAGGACGCGACGCTGTCCACGTGGACGATTGTCAGCGACGAGTCGCTCGTCCTCGTCAAGCTCTCGATCCCCATGATCCTCGCCGCGCTGCTCGAGTTCATCCCCGACACGGTTCTCACTATGATGGTCGGCCACGTGAGCCCGAACCAGAGCACGCAGATCCTCGCTGCCTTCAGCCTCTCGGGCCTCGTCCAGATGCTCCTTGTCGCAGGGCTGCTCAGCGGCCTCTCGTCCGCGATCGACACGCTCTGCTCGCAAGTGTACGGCGCGAAGAAGCTGACCGAGCTCTGGCTCTACTGCCAAGCCGGGCTCGTCATGTACGCGTTCTGTATGCCGTTCACGTTCGGCGTGCTCCTGAGCGGCGCGAGCATCCTCAAAGTGCTCGGACAGGACCCCGCGATCGCAGACATTGCCGGCCAGTTTCTCTTTGTCAACGCGCTCGCGATCCCATTCGCGGTCCTCTTCTCCGTCATGAAGAGCGCGCTCCAAGCGCAGAACATTGTGTTCCCGTTCGTGACCGCGTCGCTGATTGGCTGGCTCGTTAGCGGCTCTGTCGCGTATCTACTGGCGTTCCACACACCACTTGGGTATGTCGGTATTGCGGTCGCAAACCCGCTCTGCTGGCTCATCAAGACATTGACGCTCATCCCAGTCATCCTGCAGAACGAAGTCTTCCAGACGTCGTGGCCCGGGTGGCGGCCGAAAGAAGCCATGGCGCTCGTGCCCAAGATCACCAAGCTTGGCGTCTCGAGTGTGCTCATGATGACGTTCCAAGTCCTCGGATTCTCATTCATCTCGCTGCTCGCAGGCTTGCTGCCGAACGCGAGCATCATGATCACAGCGAACAGCATCTTCGCGTCCATCCTCTTCCTCTCCTTCATGCCGCTGCTTGGTATCTGCATTGGCGGCGCGATTCGGATGGGCAATGCGCTTGGCGCCGGTCAAGCTCGACGGGCGGCACTCATTGGTCGGCTCGTCATGATCGGGACTGTGACAGTTTCGAGCCTCGCGATGGTGGCCGCAGTGTTCATTGCACCGACGTACGCGAACGCAGTCACGCCGGACCCTGTGGCTACGAAAGTCGCTGTCGAGCTTACGTACAAAGTGCTGCCAATCATCCCGCTCGTCGGCTTCACGTTCGGGCTCCAGTCGATCTTCCGTGCGTGCGGCAAGCAACTGCTGGCAGCCAAGTTCAACTTTGTGTGCATGTTTGTGATTGGCGTGCCGTGTGGGCTCGCGTTCGCGATGCAGCTCGACGGTGGGCTCGCGGGTCTCTGGTTCGGCAACATGGTCGGGCTCGTCGTCTTCATGGTCGTTGGCCTCGTGTGGCTCTGGTGCGTGAGCTGGGACCAGCTCGCGCACGAAGCGAAGCACAACACGCACTTGAACTTTGCGCCACCTGCAGCAGCGTAGGCGACAGTGTGGGTGGGTGTGGGTATGGACCTGTAGGTGGTTTTGTGTGTGTGTATAGTGTGCGAAATACAGTGTCGAAAAGGCAGAGGTGTTCGTGGCGTGTGGTTTGGAGGCGGCTCGGCAAGGCTGGGACTGGAGAGAACGCGCGACGGCTTCTTCGAGCTTCTTTATCTTGAGGAGATGCTGCGTGAAGTGAAGTGAGTGAGTGGCTCGGCCAAGAGGCGTCAAGAGACACCAAGAGGCGTCGTCACCTTTCAACGTCCGTCCTTAGACTTGCGTTCCAAGTTGTTGGAGTATCAGCGCCTGGACTCTTGGCGATGCAAAGGTGACACGTCACCAGACACCTTGGTTGCTTGGCAATGTAAATTGAGCCATCAATGACGGCTCGCGGGATTGCGGCTTGCAGATGGGACCGAGGGAGCAAACGTGCGAGAAAAAGGACGGCTGGTCCACATGCGTCGATGGGTGATGCGTGTGAAGGCCTCAATTGGCTCAATTAGTGGGAACTCTGCGGCCATCATCTTGGCTCGTGACTCGCTCAGCTGCCGCATCGGCCATCGGCCACATCGGTGGCTGTTTGGATCGACTTGCCGTCCATTCGCCCATTGCGAGATTCACCCCGCCACCACCACCGAGCCACCATGGAGCTCCCGCGCATCCTGCACGACGAGCTGCTCCACAAGGTGGACGAGCCGCACGACCAGCACGTCGCGGACGTGCTGCACGCGTCCGAAGTGTACGTGCCGACGAAGGACAAGCAGCGCGCGCACATTGGCGAGCGCTCGCCGCTCGTCAAGCCGACGCCGAGCGGCGAGCACCTCATCGTCGTCGACGTTGACCGCGTCGAAGCGATTTTGAACGCGGAAGAGCGTGCAGCAGTCGCAGCGGACGCGTCATTGCGCACGTGGGACATTGTCACACAGGAGGCGGGTGTGCTCGCCAAGCTCGCAGTGCCCATGGTGCGTCTAGGACGAGCCGTTCAACTACACTGGGCTGTAAGATAAGCGCTCATGAGCTCGCTCCCCACTCACTGTCTCTGTTGGTGCAGATCATGGCCGCAATGCTCGAGTTCCTCCCCGAGATGCTACTCACGATGATGATTGGGCACGTGAACCCGAACGAGAGCACGCAGATCCTCGCTGCCTTTAGCCTCTCGGGCTTGTGCACGCTCGTGCTCGTCGCGGGTTTGCTCAACGGGCTCTCGTCCGCGATCGACACGCTCTGTTCGCAGGCGTTTGGGGCCAAGAAGATGACGGAGCTCTGGCTCTTTTGCCAAGCCGGTTTCCTCATGTACGCGGTCTGCATGCCGTTCATGCTCATGGCGCTCCTGAGCGGCTCGAGCATCCTCAAAGTGCTCGGCCAGGACCCCGCGATCGCAGACATTGCCGGCCAGTTTCTGCTCATCAACACGCTCGTGATCCCGTTTGGCGTCCTCTTCTCCGTCATGAAGAGCGCGCTCCAAGCGCAGAACATTGTGTTCCCGTTCGTGACCGCGTCGCTGATTGGCTGGCTCGTTAGCGGCTCTGTCGCGTATCTATTGGCGTTCCACACGCCGCTTGGGTACCTCGGTATTGCGATCGCGCATCCGCTTTGCTGGCTCATCAAGTCGCTCGTACTGCTGCCAGTGGTTGCGAGCAACCCCGTGTTCCAAGCGTCGTGGCCCGGGTGGCGGCCGAAAGAAGCCATGGCGCTCGTGCCCAAGATCACCAAGCTTGGCGTCTCGAGTGTGCTCATGATGACGTTCCAGATGCTCGGCTTCTCGTCGATCTCGCTGCTCGCAGGCTTGCTGCCGAACGCGAGCGTCATGATCGCGGCGAACAGCATCTTCCACTCGGTCATCGTGCTGTCGTTCATGCCACTGCTCGGTATCTGCATTGGCGGCGCGATCCGGATGGGCAATGCGCTTGGCGCCGGTCAAGCTCGACGGGCGGCGCTCATTGGTCGGCTCGTCATGGTCGGGACATTGACGGTCTCGAGCCTCAGCATGGTTGTCACTTTGTTCATTGCGCCAACGTACGCAAAGGCGTTCACACCCAACCCCGAGGCTACGAAAGTCGCTGTCGAGCTTACGTACAAAGTGCTGCCAATCATCCCGCTTATCGGCTTCACGTTCGGGCTTCAGTCGATCTTCCGTGCGTGCGGCAAGCAACTGCTGGCAGCCAAGTTCAACTTTGTGTGCATGTTTGTGGTCGGTATGCCGTGCGGACTCTTCTTTGCGCTCAAGCTCCACGGTGGGCTCGCGGGCCTCTGGCTCGGCAACATGGCTGGGCTCGTCGTGTTCATGGTCGCGGGCCTCGTGTGGCTCGCGGGATTGAGCTGGGACCAGCTCGCACACGAAGCGAAGCACAACACGAGCCTCCACTTTGCGAAAGCCCCCGCGGCCGCGTGAGCCAAAGACAAAGAGTCCGTGACCTTTTGTGCAGTGAATATTGAATGGCAAACGAGTGATGCGCATCATTTCCATTGGGTCGTGTGCGTCATTGGTGACGCACTGGAGCAAATGTAAAAACAGGGACCTTCTGTCTTCCCGTATGTCAAAACATGGATCATATCTAAAACATGGACCTGGGACTTACCAAATTATGTGCGTCACATTATTTTTTGGTACCTCACTTTACAAATGAACCAACAACTTTATGAACCTCCCACCGCAGCTTTTGCAAGAAGTGCTCGCTACAGCTTTGCAGCACGGCGTCATCATAAAATAAGCAAATTGGTTAATGTGACGCACATAATTTGCAAGTTCCAGGTCCATGTTTTGGTTACGGTCCATGTCTTGAAATACGAGCAGGCTGAAGGTCCATGTTTTGACATTTGCTCGACGCACAGCCAACCCAAGGTGAAGCCATGACGTGTTTGCTCCATAACATAATCAGCTTCCCCGAACGTTCGCTGGTGGCCAATGATATCCTTCCAAGGGAGTGGCGCACCGCACATTTCCTTTTTTTGAGTTGGTGTGATGGAGTTCCCTGAGCTTGCGCACGACCGGCTGCTCCACGAGCTCGACCTCCCGCGCCAGCAGCACGCTGCCGATGTGCTCGCGCAGGCGCGCGAGAAGCAGCAGCAGCAGCAGCTGGACGAGCTCACGCCGAGCTCCAGCGCCACGAGCCTCGATGAGCACTCCCTCCTGCTGCCAACGACAGCCACGACCATTGCAATCGCGGACGCGCTATTGAGCGACGAAGAGCAGCAGGCGTTGCATGCTGACGACCGGCTGTCGGCGTGGGAGATTGTGCGCGTCGAGTGGCGGCTGCTCGCGCGACTGTCGACGCCCATGGTGCGTTTCGCTTGCCCCAAGAGCTGTCGGGAGTAGTACCGTGCATGGCGCTGAGCTATTTCTCATTATGTGTGTGGCTCGTATGAGCTAGATGGCTGCTGGCTTGCTCGACGTGCTGCCGGACGTGGTGCTGAACGTCATTGCCGGGCGACTGAGCGTGAGCCAGAGCACGCAGTACCTCGCCGCCCTGAGCTTCTCGTCCATCTTCCAAGTGTTTATAACCGACGGCGTCGTGAACGGCGTGTCGTCCGCCATGGACACGCGGTGCTCGCAGGCGTTCGGCGCCGGCCGCCTCACGGAGCTCTGGCTCTTTGTGCAAGCCGGAGCGCTGCTCTTTGCCGCCAGTGTGCTGCCGATGGCTGCTGTGCTGCTCAGTAGCGCCTCGATCCTGCGTGGGCTCGGCGAAGACGCCGAGATCGCCGCAATCACCGGCTCGATGCTCGCGTACTGCGCTCTCGCGATCCCGTTCAGCATGGCGTACGCGACTATGAAGAGTGCGCTGCAGGCTCAGAACATTGCCGCGCCGTTCATGGTCGCGTCGCTCTTGGCGTGGGCCGTGAGCGGGACGAGCGCGTATTGGCTCGCTTACCACACGCGGCTCGGCGTCGTCGGCATTGGAGCCGCGAGCCCCATCTCATGGGGCGTCAAAGCGCTCGTGCTCACGCCCGTACTGCTCCGGAACCGCGTCTTCCGTGACTCGTGGCCGGGCTGGCAACCAAAGCAGGCGCTCGCGCTCATGCCAGGGCTGGCGCGGCTCGGCGGCTCGAGCTTCCTCATGGTCAACTCGCAGATGATTGGCTACGTGTCGATCTCCCTCGTTGCCGGCTTGCTGCCGAACGCGAGCGTCATGGTCTCTGCGAACAGCATCCTCGTCTCGCTGCTCGCGCTCTCCGTCATACCGCTCATGGGGTTCTGCATCGCGACGGCGATCCGCATTGGGAACGCACTCGGCGCCGGTCAAGCCCGCCGAGCCGCGCTGCTGAGCCGCGTCGTGCTGCTCAGCTCACTCGCGATCGCGCTCGTCGCTGCGGCAGCTATGGGGCTCGTTGCGACGACGTACGCGAGCCTCTTCACAGCAGACGTGAGCGCGACCCGCGAGGCCTCGGCGCTGATCCACAAGCTGCTTGGGCTCGTGCCGATCTACGGGCTCATGCTCGGGCTCCAGGGCATCTTCCGCGCGTGCGGCAAGCAGATGCTCTGTGCGCAGTACAACTTTGTGTTCATCTTTGGGCTCGGCATGCCGCTCGGGCTCCTGTTCGCTCTGCGCTTCGATGCGAGCGTCACGGGCCTCTGGGTCGGCCACATCATTGGGCTCGTGGTCTTTGTCGTCATGGGCTTGTTCTGGCTCGGCCGGCTCGACTGGCCCGCAATGGCGCATGCCGCGAAGCACAACACGCACGTGCTCATCGGATAGAACGTGGCTGGAAGGAAGCTCAAGCGACTGCAAGAGATACACGCAGGGGTATAAGTGAGGAGTGATGTGTGTAGTAAGCGTGATTGGCAAGCTTGTGGAAACGTGAACGAGCCGAGGACGAACGAGGTAGTTATAGTAAACGAAATACCACCAGTTAGCACAGGCTCACCGAGCCGGAGTCTGGTGGTGTGAGCTCGCCCGGCTCGCGCGTGCGGCGCTGCGCTGCGAGTGCCATGTCGTGCCAGTCAGCGTGCTGGAGCCAATAGAGGCAGTAGCAGCCGCTGGCCGTGAAGCCCGCGCAGAGTCCGAGCCAGAGTCCGACGAGCCCGAGCTCAAGCTGGTACGCGAGCGCGAGCCCAAGCGGGAGGGCGAGCACCAAGTAGCACACAAAGTTAAGCCGCGCACCGAGCATCTGGAGCCCGCTCCCACGGAAGATGCCTTGCATCGCCGCCGAGACGCCCGCGAAGACCTGGAACGGACACGTGAGCAGCATGAGCTTGGCCGTGAGCGTGACGACCGCCGCGTCCGACGTGTACGTGTACGGGAACTCGTCCCGCAGCAAGAGCATTGCGAACGTCGTGAGGAGAGAGCAGCCGACAGTGAGCGCGACCGAGAGGTACGCAGCGGCTTTGGCTCGCTCCGGGTCGTTCGCGCCGAGTGCGTTGCCGACTCGGACCGAGCCGGCGATCGAGATCGAGCCGTAGAAGAGCGCGCAGAGCACGCGGAAGCTCGAGTACGTCGAGTCGGCGCTCATGGCGACGTCGGGACGCGGGAGCAAGCCTGCAAAGAGCGACGCGGCTGCGAAGCCCCAGTACTCGAAGACAAACATGAGCAAGCCGGAGAGTCCGAGCCGGAGAAATTCCGGTACGAGCCGGAGCGCGTCAGCGAGCCGCCAGCCGGGCCACTCGCTGTGGTACAAGTGGCTCTGGAAGAAGTAGACGCCAAGCGTGACGGTGTAGCACGCGACGAGCGCTGAGCCTGCGATCGAGCTCCCAACGTACCCGACGCGGGTGTGGAACATGAGCACGTAGATGAGCACGGCGTGGACCAGATTGCCGACGAGCCCAGCGTAGACCATGGGCTTGATAATGTTCTGGCCCTGGAGAATCTTGCAGAGGAGGACGTTCACGACGTGGAACGGCAGGCTCGGGAGCAAGAAGAGCACGAGGTCGCGTGCGAGCATGGCAATGTCGGCTCGTTGGCCGAGCCGCACGAGGATGTCGACGCAAAAGTAGCTCGTGGCCGCCACCGGCACGAAGAAGACGGCAAAGAGCAAGAGACCGGTCTGGAAGAAGACGCCCATTTCGTGGAGCTTGCCGGCACCGAACGCCTGCGCACAGAGCGTGTCCATGGCTGCGCCAATCGCAATGTTCACGGTGAAGCCAGTGACCATCATGAAGAGGCCGGCGAGGGACCGGGCGGCAATGTACTCGCTGCTCAGCGTCTGGCTCAAGTGGCCCGTGAGGACACCACTCACGAACCCTGGCATAAAGTCAATCACGTTCGACACCAGCTACAAGCCGCGTCAGCAGCTCGGCTCGGATATTACCGCCAGCCAATCAACGCTAGGCTCATGGGACGCACCATCTGAGCAGCGAGTGGGAAGAGGTAGCCGGCCTCGCCACGGAGCAGCGGCTTGCTAAACCCGAACGCAAGGTCGCTCGAGCCGATCTGGTGCTGTGCGGGCTTGCGGGTCAGCAGCAGCAGCGGCGTGCGCTCCGAGCTCTTGGCGCTCCGCGCGGCTTTCCGGTCAAGCGGCTCGATGCCCGAACGCGCGGCCGGAAGGATCGACGGCGAGCCGTGTTGGAGCTGCGTGACCTTGGCCGACGTGGTCGCAGTCGGGCCTCTTCCCGTCGTTGGCAGGAGACCGCGGAAGATCGCTGCGAGTGTCGCGATTTTACTCTCGCCAGCATGCGGCGCCATGGGAGCCTCTTGAGCTGAAGGAAGGGAGGGCCCGAGCTGCTGGCGGCGAATGCGCGAGTGAGAGCAGAGGGCGTGAGAAGAACGCGAAGAAGGATGTCAACAAATGCTCACTTTTGAGCCGCCACTCATCATCACCACTCGCGATCTTCTCTTTGATCTCCAGAGGACGTGGAAGAATCTCTGGGAGCGTAGCGCAAGCATTGCGATAGATGAGTTGATACAGTACGACACGAATCACTCCCTCGAGCCTGAAGGTGTTTGGCTGGCAGAGAGAGAGGCAAGTGAGGGCTCGTGATTGGAGCGAAAGGACCCGTGACGCGTTCTGCGCACATTCGGGCGCTTCGATATCTGAGAAGAGATCTTTAGTCGTGTCTGCCAACAGGTGCCTGTCGGCTCACAGATACTTTGTCAAAAAAGAGTCTTCATTCGACGCAACACTGAAGCTCCTCCTACACTGTACGCTCGCCTTCAGTACTAGTACTCTGTATCATGGGATCCAGGTGCTTGCTACATCAGTGCGCACACTGGTGCGTCGCGCCACTTGGTCTCGTCCACGTTGTGCTGCAAAAGACTGGCGAGAATCGACGGGATGTGGGCCACGCCCTCACAGGACGACGCCACGTCGCTGTCCAATGGGACTCTGCGCGCACTCTCCAAGTAGCTGTTGATGCACTGTTCGTACTGTCGAAGCCTGTCGTTGTGGACGACCACCGAGAGACCAGTCACCTCTTGAGCGCTCTTCTTCTTCGTCCACATCGCCAGCGCTGCCGGTGAGTTGAAATGGCTGCAGTAGACGCACGGACCCGCCGCGTCATCTTCGTGCGGCTTGCGACTCCACTCGTAGATCGCAGCCTGGACGAGCTCGAGCGTCGTGACGGCTTTCGAAGTGTGAAAGTCCACGCTCGGCCGGAGCTTCTTGCGCTCCTTCTTTGCGTACATTCCGCTCGGTGTGTGTGAAGACGCAATGCTACCGTAATCGCTCCTGTTCGCAGTGTCTTGGTAGAACTCACTGGTGCTGCTGACAGAGCTCAAGTGTGCTCTGCTGACACTAAAGCTTGTCGTGCTTGACCGCAGGCTCTCGCTCTTGAGGAGGATTGTTAGGTCGATGAACTCGACGCGTTCGACGCCGAGTTGCGTGTGCGTGCCTGTGACCACGACTCTGTCGATGTCGCGAAGAAAGAGGAGGCTTTCGCTGCGGCGCTTGCTCTCCTCAAGCTGCTTCTTACTTTGCTGGCGAGCTTTAGGCTCGATCGCCATGTCCGTTCTTGTGGTGGTGTTCGTACTTGGGGCTGGTGTTCAAGACACTCTGTCTGGAAGAGTGCGCGTTTAAAAATGAGTGTTGATACTCTGGTGCCTCGTGTCGCGGTGGATGGTATCCCAGTGGTGGTTCGACAGGGACCTGCTTGGTGCGCCTGCCTCGGAAACATCAAAGATCGTTGTGTCTGCACCAAAGTAATGGGTCCTGTGACGGGTTGTCCTCATGGTTTGAGTCACAAGGTATATCCAGAATTGTGGGTGCGGTTCGGGCAGTTTAAACTGAACACTATATTCTTGATGTCCAATTCACAACGTAGCAGCTCTTGAGGTAGAGGACCTCTGAGATGGAGGACTCCGAAGAGGTTGGACATTGAGGAGGTTGAACTCTGGAGCTCTTAACTCACGATCTTAATGCGGACTTATTCGTGTGGTAACACACACACACGTATGGACTCCTCCAGTTCGTCAAGTGACAACGCAGTGAAGGGCACTGTACGCGACTGTCTTCAAACGAACGCTCTGCACCAAGTTCGCGACGATCGACGGGATGTGGGCCACGCCCTCACAGGACGACGCCACGTCGCTGTCCAATGGGACTCTGCGCGCACTCTCCAAGTAGCTGTTGATGCACTGTTCGTACTGTCGGAGCCTGTCGTTGTGGACGACCACCGAGAGGCCAGTCGATGCACTCTCGAGCACCTCCCGAGCACGCTTCTTCGTCCACATCGCCAGCGCTGCCGGTGAGTTGAACTGACTGCAGTAGGCGCACGGACCCGCCGCATCACCTTCGTGCGGCTTTCGACTCCACTCGTAGATCGCAGTGTGGACGAGCTCGAGCGTCGTGACGGCTTTCGAAGTGTGAAAGTCCACGCTCGGCCGGAGCTTCTTGCGCTCCTTCTTCGCGTGTTTCTCGCTTAGTGCGTGTGAAGACGCGGCGCTGCTTTCGACCTTCCTCGCAATGTGATTGGCCGCGATGCTGCTGCTACTGTCGCTTTCTGCATCGGCGCGCATCACGACTTCCAAGTCGAGGAATTCGACGTCGTCCTCAAAGTGCGTGCCAGTGACCACGACTCTGTCGATGTGGCGGAGGAACGCGAGCGCCTCCTGGACGCCCTTTCTCTCGCGGAGCTCTGCGCTGGTGCTCATGGCCGTGCTTCTTTGTGACGCTCCAGGTGGTTTGCGAGTTGGCTTGACGCGAGTCGTCAAGTGAGGAGGGAATGCGGTGCTTTGGGTGTGAGAAGCGTCAAGAATCAAGAATTATGGGTGTGATTCGCATCGATGATCGTACAGTTTGAACTGAACACCGTATAATTGATGTCCAATTGACAACGCATTCGCTCTTCGAGATGGAGGATTTTGAGGGAGTTGACTCTGGTCACCAGAGTCAACCTCCTCAGAGTCTGTTGGTGCTCATGACTCATGACCCTGACTGCGAGCTGGAGCGCACGGTTCAGATCTGCACGACTTGGGTGTTCTTGCAACAATGATATCCGTTTAATAACCAGGAGGAGATTGTTGGGATTGTAACCAGGAGTTGCGCTTTGGGGATCAAACAAGACTCGAAGCACGTCGCACGCGAACACAATCCACTTCTAACTCTGTACTTCTAGGAATAGGCACTCCAGTGTACACGCTGAGCAACACTCTAAACTCCCACGCCAATTCCCGCACTCTGCTCCTACACTTGGCGTCTTGTCGGCGAGTTCCGAAGTGAGCTCGTCCGTGCCGCAGTCGCGCCGCGCACGATGCGAGCGGTCGCCGCGAGCA
>JAASGD010000586.1:0-19581 GCA_023334115.1 Globisporangium megalacanthum
CGGTTGCGGCGGGGAGACGAGCGAGCTCACGCACGAGCGGCGCCGAAGACGACGTCTCCACTGGCAAGAAGGAGACGATAAAAGCGGAGATTGGAGTGCACGGTTATATTAACCGGCTCCTCAAGCGCGTCACTCCGCCGCGGCCGGTGACAAGTCACCTCACCTCCCACTCCTTCCGACGAGGTGGTGCGCAACACGCGGACGGCGATGACAGACTCGCTGCGCAGTGGATCCTTGACCGCGGGGGGTGGAGCATGTCCGCCACGAACAAGGGCTTTGCGTATATCTTCAACACCCCCCGCGAAGACCGCAAAGTCGCGCGCCTGTTGGGCGGCTGGGGTTCGGACGAGACGCCAGCATCGGGAGACATCGCGAAGCTCGACTCGCGCTCAAGACGGATTGGCGCGACTGCAAGAGCGCGTGTTCTCGAGCTGCTGCGGGCACGACAAGCAACACGTCAACACAGACGCAAAGGTGCTCGCTGTGCTCGTGGCAGCGCTTGTGAGACACTACCCTCGCGTAAAAGCCCTCAACGAGAACGCACCGCTTGTCTGCAGGCTTAAGGAGAGCATCGTCGACGCGGGCTATACGCCACTCGAGCTGTTGGCGTGGTCGTCTGCGCTGGCGCGGGTTGCCGGAGTCGGAAGCGATGACGATGCATCGCGCTCTTCGGGCGGGCTCCGTTCTGCGCGCGAGGCAACATGCCAGACGGGCGCGCGAGGAGGCTGAGCGAGCGAACACTACGCCGCGGTTGTCGCTGAGTTGATCACAATGAACAAGAAGCTCGCCGAGCGTCTGCGCGTCTGCGAGTCGGCGTTGCTCTCGATACCAAAGAAGCAGCTGCGTGCGCTTGACGAACCCGAGCGCGACCAAGAAGAGCCTGATGCTGAGCCGCCCGCTAAGCGGCGAAAGAACGCCGCTGCAGCCAGTCCCTCGTCGATCTGGTACGAGTGGTACACTCGTGTTCCGCGCCTTTGGGAGAGCGGCGACAAGCAGCGACGCTCGGATGCGCGGCTGGTCGTCGCGCACATGCGTCTGTTCCTCCGCGACAGCTTCTTGCTTCAACCTGCGAGCGCCTCGTACAAAGATGACGTGCTGGCGTCTGACACGGCAGCGGAGGTGGAGATGCTGGCATTCCTGCGCGCAAGAGAGATCAAAGCCACCAACTACGGCACAGTGTTGCGCGAGATGCGCAAGCTCCACCGCGCTGGCGCTCTCAACGCGCGCATCAAAGCGTACCGCGTTCTGCTGGATGCTGAGCGCGTTCCCGACCCTTCGCCTTCGGCATCGCTCGACATCATCTCTCCACGCTTGGCAGCTGACGAGCTGTAAGCTGAAGCGCACCACCACGCCGCCTTG
This sequence comes from Globisporangium megalacanthum, assembly GCA_023334115.1. Classification (NCBI taxonomy): domain Eukaryota; phylum Oomycota; class Peronosporomycetes; order Pythiales; family Pythiaceae; genus Globisporangium; species Globisporangium megalacanthum. The sequence continues at coordinate 1,360 of JAASGD010000586.1, forward strand.
CGCTTGGATCTATCGCACATGTCAGCACGTAATACAGAGCACGCATGCATAAACTTTCGCCACTCCCTCGCACAGTAAAGCGCTCGTCACTCACTCACTCGAACATGCGCCACTAGCTCGCCACTCGCTCGCCACTCGTCACTCTTTCGCACACTCGCCACTCATTGGCTCACTCGGTACTCGCTTGCGCACGCGCCACTCGGTCGTCAGTTGCAAACCACTCACTCTCGCTTCACTCGTTCACGCACTCGCAACTGACTCGCGCGCACACTCGCCACTGGCCCACCACTCGTGCACGCACTCGAGCGCTTACCGCTCGCTCGCCATTCGCTCGCCTCCTCACCACATGCTCGTGCACGCGTGCTCGCACTCAGAGCCACGCTCACTGCTCGCTGTTGCGATTGCCCGCGCAGTTGCTAATGTGTGCGTGCCGCCACTCGTCCTTCTCTACCGCGCAGTAGTCGCTCTCGCCCCTCGCCCTCATTCGAGGTCCCCAGACTCGTTCTTTATCTGTCGCGCTCTCGGTCTCTCCTGATCGCGAAGCTCTCTCGACAAGTATACAAATTCTCATATTAATCACACACACTCCAATCCGCCAAAATGGGACCCACGCTTTGGGCAACACGCCTTCATCATTTTTGCCAACCTGCCCGAGCAACAAACCAACGCTCTCGGCATCACCCTGGCCGCGTCTGATCGGCGTGCTCGACCACCGTGCAGCAGTTCCAGAACCACACGCAAGCCGTGGCAGCAGCAGCGGTAGCAGCGGTGTCGACAACTGCCGCGGAATTCACAGCTACGTGGACCGCGTGCTCGACCGCGTCGGCGCTCGAGCCACCATCGCCGAGCGGCTGTCGCCTCACTCGTTTCGGCTAGGCGGCGCGCAGCGCGCCAACTCGTCGTCTGCTCTGACCGCACAGTGGATCTTGGACAGAGGAGCATGGAACACGAATATGACAAGCAAGGCATTCGCTTACGTTTTAACACGCCTAGTGAGGATGCTCACGTTGCTTAGGTGTCAGCGGTCGACCCGTCGACGAGGAGACCTCGCTGTTGACGCAAGACAGCTTCAACACAAGCACACAGCAGTCGATCAGAGACGTCAGTGCCAAGCTCTTTTTCGCGAGCTACAATCTCGCATTGGTGTAGCACACCGTCAACCCGTCGGTGCTCGACATGTTGTTTGCGTACCTACTCCTACACGTGCCATCGGTGCGTCAGCTCCATCCAAACAGCTCCATCATCAAGCGAGTCGATGACTGCGCTGCGTCTGCTGGTGTGGTGCCGTCCGAGGTGCTCGCGTGGTCTTCGGGGCTCTTCTTGGCGTCGAAGCCGATCGCCACGCTCAAGCGACAGCGTATGGACGGCTGTGGCACCTCCATCGCCGAGCCCCCCCCTCTTTCTTCAACACGCAGCCTTGATCTTCGAGCTCGTGATGATGAACTCGAAGCTGGATCAGCGGCTCCGCGCGATGGAGGCGGCTGTACAAGGTCAGCACCCTCAAGCATCGCATCAGAGCCCGCGACGACAGGAAGAAGCTGCGACGAAGTGCCGAAAGACGGCGGCTGTCGTGATGACGGGCGAGTCATGGTTCACATGGTACACACAGGAGCCTCGCTTGTGGAGCGAAAGCAGCGCAGCAATCAGACAGCAGCGCTCGAACGCGAAGCTGCTCGTCAGCTTCATGCAGCTGTTTGCGGATGACTCGGACGACTCGGGCTTTTCTTTGTCCGAGGCTTCCTCTGGCTACCGCGACGACTTGCTCACTCTCGGCAAGAGCTTGGAGCGCCGCGTCCTCGCCTTATTGGGTCAACGCGGGTTGCGCGCGCGCAGATTGAGCTCCGTGCTCGAGCTCCTTCACCAGCTCCACACGACAGGCGAGCTGAATTGCGAGATCGATAGCTTCAACCAGCTTGTCACTGCGGGTGAGGTCGTTGACCCAGCACCTGCGCACATGAGGAACGCGCTCGAGCGGATGTGAGAGTACACAAACACCATGCAATTGCGTACCGTTTGTCGATCAAATTGTTTGCACTTGCCACACTCGCCTGCCAATCAGTGTAATACGATCCACACGAACATCACGCTCGCGCATGCACTTGCCAACAAAGTGCTTGAACAATGCAATGCAACACACACTTTCATACACTGCCATACTAGACCGCACACATTTGCGCGCCAACTGCACACGAACTGCACGCGATCTGCACACGAACTGCATGCAAACTGCATACAATTCGCCCTCGACTGGGATCGAGCCAGCGCTCGTGCCATTGGCAGCGCCAGCCGCCAGGCTGCGAGACCACGGGAGCTACACCACAGAGCTGCGCGCTCGCACGCCTCGGCATCCACGCAATCACCAACTCGTCGCGCCTTGACACCATCGTGTCCAACTGCACGCTCGTCCCACCACACAGCACCAACAAGGGCGATCGCACAAGCAGCGCGCCGCGCTCGTTGACTGCTGCGCTCGTTCGTCAATGCATTCGTGCTCTCGACCTGCACAATACACTACCACACGCATGAGCCCAACGCCAAACTTTTTCACCAACGCGACGACACTCCAGAAGAGCACAACTAACCATTGACTGGGACGCGCGAGGGCAGCGCCACACTCCAGTGCCAAGGCGACTGTACCCCTGCACGACACCATCAACGAGAATGCTTGCGTAAGCACAGCAAAGCGCACGACAGCCAAAGAGAGGACACAACAGAGCAGCGATATCAAGCTGGCACAAAGCGCAAGTGGAGAAACACGCACCAATCACAGAGATCGTTCTAGAGCCAACGACGATGCTCCAACGACACTGCACTCGGGAGTCTCTCGTGCCTAGCAGCACGTCCTGCTCCATCCTCGCACTTTTGAGGTCGGTTAGTCGAAGAAGGCGCATTTGCAAACGGGCTGACTGGTTGTTTGCAAAAATTCTAAAAAATGAGGTTGAATTGGGTATGTGGCAAACCATCGGCAGGTGCCGGCAATGTCAGCACGGTGATGATATGGATGAATATGCTAACCATTTGGACATATCATATTAGTGCGCCCTTTCGAGGTGCTGGTTTCAACCAATCATATCGTTGATTGTTATATTTTTGCCCAATCAGCGAATGCGAGCATATGATTTGTGATTCGGTCAGTTCAGTCGCAGGTTTTGTTGAAAAGATTTACAAAATCTGTGCCCCTGCATTCTAACTCTCAGTCCGCATCTTTGAAGAAAAATCTCTGCACTGTTCGGGCAACACGTCCACATCCTTGTCTTAAGTCCTACTTAGTGTACACAATACAGTTCAAGAATGATTGGTTTGTAGGTTGCGCCACCGGCGTCGTCGTCAACTCCCAGCCCATTAATCGATTCGCAATGGGTCTGGAGTTACTTGCCCCTGCGAACACGCAGAAGGCGCGGCAGACACCCCTAAGCGCAATCTATCGGTTCCTATGTGAGGAGGATGTTGGCGAGGATATGTCCATACCAGCATCCAGAGCGATGCCTTTGGAGCTCGCCTTGTGTCAGTGATGGACAAGTTAGGTTTCTATCTGGCATTCAAAACTGGTGAAGACGATAAGCTTCTTGCTAAGAACTCTGTCATGTCTTACTTTAGACATGTGAAAGTGTGGCTGCTAGGCAAGTACCGGCAACAGCGATCTGTGGTACGAGAGCACCCCCACGCGTTGAGACAAAAGATTTTGCCTTCCTCACTGCCGTGGTGGTGGCTTGCCTGGGAGCCATCCCGGAATCCTGGGATCGGGGCTCCTGCTTTGACAAGGCACGGGCATGGCTTCTTTGGCTGGCTGTGGTGGGGCGCAATGCGCGAGCCCGAGACATGCTTCCGGAACTTCGGTGCCACAACTGGTCTCAGCTTAGACGGCTACTCGAAGACAAGAGTAACGTGGAGCAGGACGCGGCAGAGAATCAGGCGGAGCAGCGATGCTCGCCGGGTTCTACGCCGCGGCGTTACAAAGGGCGCCGCGACGGTGCCGCGGCGCACGGGTCCCACCGCCCTGCGTCGCTCCCGAAACGGGAATTCGAGCCAAGCTCGGGTGGATAAGGTCCCGACACGACATACAGTGAATGGGGCGACAAAGACCGTGGTGCATGCGCTTGGGACCGGGGAGACAGTCCAGCGGGCGTATCGACAGCACGGTGCAGCACGGAGCACGGTGAGCCTGCTAACCCAGAACGTTCGAGGCATCGTCGGGAGGAGGTTCGGGATGTCGGCGTGGTTTGGAGCATTCAAAGACAAGACACTCGGTGGCGTCATGGATCTAGTGGCGATTCAAGAGACGCATGCGGGACAACGAGAGGTCTCGGAGGTCGAAGACCGGTACGCGCGGTAGTGGGGACTCCGGACGGGTGACGGACTGGCACAGCGATCCTTTTGGACGGCTGGGAGCGGGAGGTCAGGTGGTGTTGCCATCGCCGTGCATCCGCATACAAGGATCCAGGATGTCCGACCCGTGTTACAGGACCAGTGGTCGCCGAATTTCTGTGCCGTCGACTTCATACTGGGAGGCGAACGTTGGGTCCTCGCCAACGTGTATGCACCACAGGAGAGACTGGAACGAGAGGCGCTCTTCCGCCGGCTCGAGCGGCTGGGCTTCTGTCGACCGCGCGTCTTGTTCGGTGGCGACTTCAACTGCACACAGTCCGAAACGTTCGACCGCACATGGCACGCGTCTGGCGCACAACACGGCTCAACAGCACTGCAACACCTCCTGGGTCACACCAGGATGATTGACACGCTGGTCACACGGATACAGGGTTGCGAAACCGAGCAGGACTCGCAGCGTTCCGGGGTCAGTATCACACATATCACTACTCTGTGGCCTAGGGGGCAGCGGCGTCAAGCCGCCTCGACAGGTGGTACTCCACGGCGGACTGCTTGCGGTAGGTCGTCGCCACGGAGGTGCTGCGAGATCTGGGTCGCTCGGGCCACGATGGAGTCTTGATCAGCCTTGCCAACCCAAGAGTGTCGAATTGGACCAGGACGCGGAAGAAAGCGTATCCACCGCCGCGGCACTGCACTCAAGCGGTGCTACAGGCGTGCGGACATGTGCTCGGGATGGAACCGGTTTCTGCTGCAGGTGCTGCGGTGGATCACTGGGATGATCTGAAAACATAGATGAGGGTCGTATGTCTCAGAGCTGCGCGGGCAGCACATCAGGCGCGATTGCGTGGTGCTCGACGACGTGCACGGCGGCTACGCGCAGCGCTTGCAAAAGCGCTTCATAGACCACCGGTCGGCCGTTCTGCCGGTATTGAACAGCTTACGGACGCCATGGAGTAGCTCGCATTTGAACCAGCGCGACGGGTCGCCATGCTCCGGAAGTCGGTGGCAGATGCTGAACGAGTCCGCAGAGATGCAACGGCAAGCTACATTCGAACGCTACTCGTCGGGAGCAACACGGCAGCAACAGAGGTTCTTTGCGCGCTTCTCCACTATGTACGGGCCGAAACAACCACTACACTTCGCGAGCACTACAGAGAGTCCAGCGACGGACCCGAGAGGACCCGCGAAGGCACTTGCAAAAGACTGGGGACCGGTGCTTCAGCAAGATGCGTGCGCACGCGGATGCATCGAAGCGTGGTTTGCGCTGTCACCGGCTGGACCGGTGCCGACGGCATTGGAGAGTCTGGTGGCGCCCGTGTCCGTGGCCGAGGTTTCCTCTGCGATTGGCAAGCTGGGAGCGTGCAAAGCATGCGGACCTGACCGCTTGGGCAACGAATTTTACAAGGACAACGCAGCGCTGTTGGGGCCGCATTTGGCTGCTCGCCTCATGGAGATACTCGAGTCAGGTCGCGCGCCACCGACGTTCCTGGAAGCGGAGGTATATCGCATACCAAAAGTGGCGCGACCACGCTCTGGCCTCGAGTGCCGCCCAATTGCGCTCCTGAAAAAAAATGAATGAAGACTACAAACTGCTATCCAGGGTTCTGGCGACACGTCTGGGGCCGCATCTCGAAGTTCTTGTCCACGAGACCCAGCATGGGTTTGTTCCACGGCGCAACATCCACGACACCACCGACATTCTGTCGGTCGCTTGAGAGCTCGTTCGTACTGGGCAGGCGCCTCGCGCTGTCTCGGTCCTCATGTTGGACTTTAGCAAGGCGTTCGATTCCCTTGACAGGTGTTTCGTGCGTGCTGCATTGCTTCATCATCGACTCCCAGAACGATTCATGAACGTGGGGATGGCGCTGCACGACGGTGCCACGGCTACTTTCCTCGCGAACGGGTTCGGGTCGCGGCAGGTGCCATTGTGGAATGGCATCAAGCAGGGGTGCCCGCTGGCACCCATTTTCTTCGCTATCTCTTTGGACTCTGTTCCGACGGGTCCAAGACCACCCGTCGCTTGGCGGGTTTGGCGTCCCTGGCGAAATGGGGACTTTACGGGTACCTGCCGCTGGATACGCAGGCGACGTTGCTCTGTACGTTGCGTCTCGCGAAGAGGAGAGGGTGGCGCTCGATCTGGTGCGAGAGTTCGACGAGGCATCATGACTGCGGTTGAACCTGGAAAATTGCGCGGCGGTTTGTCTCCATCCAGGTGGACCGACAGCGGCATACGTCGGTATGGTCGTGCAACCCACCCCCGGCGGGGTCGTCGGTGCGATATCTGGGCATTCAGGTTTCAAGCTCCTCGCGGGCAAAGCAGACATGGGAGGAGGTCATTCGCGCGGTTCAGGTCAGGATGCTCCTTGGCACAGCAAAGACAGCGGACAAGCTGCAGCGCGCTGACTGGGCTCTAGCTATTACCCTCCCGAAACTCTTGTGTGCGGCGAGACACACACCAATGGATGCAGCTACGGCTTCTCGGATCCAGCAGTGCATCCACAGATCCGTACGGACAGGGTGGTTCGACACGGCCAAACGACACGGGCAACGCGCACGAATCAGCACTGAGGAGAGCCAGCTCATACGGAGGGAAGGGGGCATCGGCGAGCCCAACCTGCGTGCGGTGCTCTGGAAGGGAGCGACGCGGACGGTCGACACGTGGTCTAGTGGCAGATCCGCTTTGCACATGGCTGTTGGTAGGAATTGCTCTGGGCAGGGGGCCACACCCACCCGGAAGAGTCGAGATTCTTGACCCCAGCGTTCGTGACGTAGGGATCCCCTCCAGATGGCGCAGTGGCCACTGGAACCGAGGCGCTGCTGAAGTCCGGCGCAGGGACTTTGTCGACAGGGGACTAGCTGAGTCGGAAGGCATCGCAACATTGCAGTCGCTCACCAACACCTGCTTGAGGCGAGGAGAGTGGGATCAAGGGTGGTGGACGCGCAACTGCACTCCATGGATACCGGAGATCTCCGTGCTGCGACTGATACAAGCAGATACGGCAAACGGTGTCTAAGGGCGTGGGTGCCCAAGGCTCCCATCCGCGGGGAGCACTCTCTCGTCTGGCACAACGGGAACACGACCTCGAGGAACGGCGTCAAAGAGTTGGGAGCAGGAGAAGTCGAGGGTGACGTGCTTGAATGGCGCCGGGCCGGGTGGAAGAGTCTATCGTTTCGATGCAAGACACTGGCTTCCCTCACTCACCTCGGGCAGCCGATCAATTCCTGCGCCTGTGTGACGCAGTCGTCGCGAACTACCCAGTCGTACTACAGCGCCCGGCGCCTGGTGTTTCTCACCATATCGGCGGAGACACACAAACCGAGTGGTCGCTGTGGGGCGGACCTGGCCAATGACAACTTTATCGAGAAGTTTTCCCGGAACCGGCGCGGCTTGTGGGGCCAGCTGGGTCGTGGACAGCAGTGAACGCAATGCTGCGGTGTGCGGGCAGGCGTGGCACTAGCTGACCGCGCTGTCCGATCCGAGACTCTCTCGAGTAGTACGTCTGCGGGTTCCGCTGCAAGGGACGGAGAGACAGGCGCGCGTGGACGTGGACATGGGCTCTACCCGGACTGAGCTGACACGGCTGGCAAAGGCAAAGCTGGTGACACGGGTGGCACACTGGTGGAGAGTGCACCCCCAAATTGCTCGGGCGCTAGAGTCGGTCAAGTGGGCGGACGTATTCAAGATGCATGGCGCTACAAGTGAACTCTGTCTGCGCTACTACAGGCTCAAGTCGGGGCGCGTAGAGGCGTGGGAGTCGGCACGGGGTAGGCCATGCTGTCCAGCGCTGGAGTGCGAGGCAGTGGCGGCCAATTCCGCTCTGCACACCTACTTGGGGTATCGCATCGCACAACGAGTGTGGGAGACATTAATCGACAGATGGGCTCCAGTAGCGGTGCTACCTGCGGTCAGTAACGTCCTGTACACGCACGGTACCATCAACGCGATCTTTGAGCTCGATTTCCTGGCTCTAATCTCGCGGTACTGGAGCGTACGACTTTGGGGTCCGGTAGCGGACGTGGCAGCCATTCGACAGCTGTCCAGAGAGGCAGTGGTGGCGCACACCGAGTCACAGAAAGTCTGGCAGGTTCATGTCCTCGGATGCCTCAGGATAATCGATCTCATGAAGAGAAGAGCGCGGGAGGACGGCGATGGTCGCTGGTCGAGAGCCGAGGCGGCTGGAAGAGTGGACGCCGCACTCTGGACCACTCTCGGAGTAGCACGGCAACGGTTGTGAGGAGCGGCACGTGCTGGTGAGGACGACCGGCATCTACCGCTGCGAACTCTGGTCGCGCTGGAATTCCTGCTGTCGACTCAGGCGATGACGGTGCCACTCACGAGCTGAGCTGCAGACCCGGTCTTTCTTTCTTCTTTGATGGCGGGAGCCGTGGAAATCCCGGTCCAGGGGATGCGGGATCGATCCTGGCGCGGTTGGATCCTTCTACGGGGACCGCAGCAATCACGTGGTCGGCACGCAGGTCGCTGGCTGCACGCTCAACAACGAACAATGCCGCCGAATATCAAGGCCTCTGTATGGGCTCGACGAAGCATGGAGGCAAGGGCTGCTCGGGGTCCACATCATTGGCGACAGCCTGCTCATCCTAACGCAGATGCGGCGCCAGCGGCCGCCGCGTAGCCCGGTACTAAGGCCGTTGTACGCGCTCGCTCGCGCGCTGGCAGACCGGGTGGAGGTGTGATCGTGGTCGCATCACTATCGTTACCACAACAAGATGGCAGACTCTCTCGCAAACTCGGCTATGGACGCCAGGCAGTCTGAACAAGACCGATAACCAACAGCTAATCCACTGCTACAGGGCACCGAGGAATGACAGATGAACGACGTCGGCCCATGGGCCGACCAACAACTGGGCTCAGAATAGAGACCGGAAGAAGCCACCCGAGTCTCGAGTGGAGACACCGGAAGACGACGACACGCTGTCGCTGCGCGACCACTCCTGCAGGGCCGCTGGATGGGGCGCCAACCGCTCACGCGGCTGCGGCGCAGGAAGTGTTCGAGTGTGAGCCTTCATGTGCGTATGCATATGCGTATGGCTACTAGTTGAACACGCTTTTAGCGCTGCTTTCTAATAGACCTCAGTTTACAACACAACAACGATCTGTGGTGGAGGCAGAGCTGCTGCGTAAAGGGAAAACGCTTGAAATGCACTGCCAGAGACGGGAGCAAGGTGGATTCGTCAATAAGGCACCAGCATACACTAATCAGATTTATTCATGTTGTTAGAGAGGATTTATACTAATGCTGCGTGCTCTAAAGACTACCAAGACGCTGCTCTGCTCTGCCTGACGTGGTATTGTTTAGGTCGCGCATTTTACCTCGGCTTCGCGCAGAAGCAGCACGTGTCGCTATCGGCTGACGGCACCGTCTTCATCCACCTGCTACGGGTGAAGACGGCGCAGGTGCAAGGGCTCACGCTTGTCCCCGACCACACAAGCTTCGTCACCTGTCCGGTCATCACCGTCGCAGCGGCGCTCGCCACTCAAGACAGTCCGACGCACGCGCTCCTGAGCCAGCTGCCCGTGCTACTCTCACCAGCTGCCGTGTCAGTCGACTCGTCCCTTCCCCTTCACGCGCTGCTCAACGCAGACCTGAACGATCTCGCAACGGCCGCCTCCCCGTCCGCTCCTGACACAACAAGCCACATCAAGGTGGAGGTTGGCATCCACGGCTCCATCAACCGTCTTTTGCGACGCGCCGAGTTGCCGCCGGACGCGACGCGTGACCTCACCTCGCACTCGTTCCGCAGGGGCGGCGCCCAGCACGCCAACGGAGAAGAACGCCTTGCATCCCATGGATACTCGACTGCAGTGCATGGAACATTACCTCTGCCAATAAAGACTTTGGTTACGTGTTCAACACGCCGTGGGATGACCGCAACGTGGCACGCGTATTGAGCGGTTGGACGCCCGATGACTCCCCGCTTGCCGTCGACCCAGTGAAGCTGGACAGCGCAGCGCGTTCCCGACTCGCTCGATTGACGGCGCGCGTCTTCAGCGCTTGCAGCGGCCTCAGCGACGCGCTTGAACGCCGACGCGCGCGTGCTGGAGACGCTCGCGGCCACGCTCGTGCTGCACTACCCGCAGTTGAAGGCGATGAGCGCTGAGTCACCGCTTGTTCGCCGCCTCGAAGCGCCTGTGCTAGAGGAGGATGGAGACACGACAGAGCTCCCGGCGCTTGCAAACGCCCTTCAGGTATGCGCACGCGAGCCAGTCGCGAGTCCCAGCAAGGCGGTGCCTTCAGCCGACGACCAAGCGCGCGATCGTGACGCAGCGATCATTCGCGAGCTCATCGCGATGAACCGCGCGCTCTCCGATCGTTTGCGCGTGTGCGAGCCCACGCTTCTTTGGCTTCCTGTAACCGACAAAACAGCACGCATACGCACCGAAGATGATCAAGCGCAACAAGAAGCTCCCGTGGCCAAGCGACGCAAGAAGGCTGCGCCGTCAAACCTTTCCACTCTGTGGTACAAATGGTACACACAGGTACCGCGCGGGTGCGAGAGTACAGACCGCCAGCTGAAGTCCAACTCGCGTCTGCTCGTCGCGTACGTGAAGCTCTTCATGCCGAGCGGCTTCGTCATCGCAGACGGCACACCAACCGTCAAAGACGACGTCCTTGCGCTCGGCACGACTGCAGAAACAGCTGTGCTCGATTTCCTGCGCGACCACATGACGGCGGGGACCGGTGCCGGCACCGTTCTCAAGGCGCTCAGGCGGCTACATCGCGACGGCGTCCTCGACGAGAAGATCGCCGCGCACAAGCGCCTGCTGGCCAGCAACAAGATCTCCGACCCCTCTCTACATGCAACCCAGGACATCTTGGCATTCGCGAGCTCGCTGGGTCTGTAAGACGCATGAGTCGAACAGCGCAGCATGCTCACATGCATACACACAATTCATCACAGTATTGTCGCGTTGGCCTCGCTCGCGCGCTTCGTTTTACACGCCGTGCTCACTGACCAACTCATATGTCCACTGACAGGCAGCAAGCTAAACATGCGTCGTACATACATGCACTTCACGAACAAGCCAAACTCTCTTCGCATTCGCACATACACTTATCATACGGCCACAACACCAGACGTCACACGTAAACACCACTCGCCGTACACTCGTCTTGCTAGCGCGCTTGTGTGGCTCGCGAACGGCTGTGCACCCATCCCAAGCGATGAGCAGCCACCCGTCCTTCACCAGGGCTCGCCTGATCCCGTTGTCGTCGTCCTGTCGAGCGTGTCCTACTCACTCGCATCTTCTCGAACTTGTAGACCCGCACAGACCGGCAGCGGCAGGATTCGAACCTGCAACAAGCAGCGCCGAAGCGCTGCCGCTCACGCCAATGAGTTGCGCTGTCATTGGTTTGGAGGTCTGTGCGCGAGAGCGCGAGAAGCGAGAGTGAGGGAGAATGCCACGCGTCGGCGGGTCTCGTTTATCTTCTCTCACTCGCTTTTTGTATTGATCCGTTTTTGTGGCTGCCAACCGAGCAGACACAAGCACTTGGTACAGTTTGTTTCCTGAATTGTGGACCCCGTCCTTCGAAATCCGTGCTCACTTCTCAATTTGCTCTCTCCTGCTTACACTGAACTCCAGTCAAAATACACCTCACTTGGCTCAAATTCGTTCTTCCTTGTTTTCTTGGCTCACAGTGCGTTTCAGAGGCTCCCACGAGCACCAGTGAGTCGAGCCAAATGCAAACCCAAAGCGATTTGCTCGCACTCTGTTTTATCACCATCAAAAGCAAATCAATCAAGAAATGGAACCATTGGCTCCTTTAATCATCTTTATCCATCCCCAATTTTCCCTGGTTTTGCTTTTATATGAGGGGTCACTAGAGATCCTCCTGGCTGACCGAATGCGACCGCACCATTTTCGCTGCCCGAACCGTTAGGATATTGATAGTCGAATGTACTGCGACGCATGAGTACACCTCTTAGATACACCTTGACAACTGAAACGCTGTATCCCGTATGCATGTCCTTCCAACAACTTGTTCACGCATCTACAGTTACCCAAGATTGTAATAGCACTCCGGTGGCAGCTTGCGTGCATACTCGTTTCTTTTCGCGTCCTTGTACGCGTCAAGTTGGTGTACATGACCATGTTGCAGTTCATGGTCGGCTCGGCGAGCACGCACGGCCGCTTCGCCGTTCTGGCGCCTGTGTATATGGAAGCCACTGGCTGTTGTGTCTATGGTCGCTGCTGGGGTTGCTGCGGTTGGTGCTGTTCGCTGTTGCCAGTGCTGACAGTAGCACTGGATACGAAGTGCTGATCGCACACTTACTTACGACAATAAACGAGCGCACCCCACGATGTCAGCGGATCTAGGCCGACCTTTGCAACGGAATGGATAGCTCAAAGTTTAGAATCGTGTTTTTGAGAACAGCACCAGCTGGCCAGGTTCGGGTTCAAAATTCGAGTGTACAGTGACGAGCTCCGAGTCTGCTGGTGGTCTGCTGATGAGTGAATTCTGGGTTGCTGTCTGTTGGCGCCTGCGACTGTTATGTTTAAGTTGAGAGCACTTGTGTATTGAAATGACAGGCTGTACGCGAATGTATAACTCCGTTCACCGAAGAGACGTGTCCTTTGTGTTTTTTATTTGCTTTTTACCGCGCGTTTCCACTTTTTTACGTGCCGATCCATAGATGATTAAAATTTCAACGGCTGCTGGAAAATTTCAACACCTCTTAAAATATTTCAGCAGCTATTTGAAGCTTACATTGCGACCATCCTGCAATTTAACACCCAGTCTATGATTAAGGGAGCTTGAAGCTCCATACGAAATATTAAAAATGTGAAAAAATTCGAATACTACTCAGATCAGCGAGTTCAGGCATTCATATGGCTATTCATTTGACCTTGCTGAACTGAAAATCGACTGAGTCATTTCGGAATTCACTCAATCGCCAACGAAGAACCTACATCCAGCACCAACTCGACCAACAACCCTCCCACCTCAGACCACTACAGGATATCTTTCCATCTTGTGAGTGTGAGCGAGATCGTGTTAGTTAAGGCTGTGATGTATGAAGCGCGAAAGGTGATCACAGCTTGTGTGCTAGGTGTTGCTACCCATACTACTAGTAATTGTGCTTGTACGGTACAATTTTTTCTAAAAAGAGCTGTGGGGCGCGAAATTGTCACAACTGGCGCATTGTGGATGTTCTAGAAAGATCATGAAATGTGAGAAGTTGATCTCTTTCACACCATCTTTAAACGTGCAAAGCTTTCATCCCTTTCAACTCGCTTATGTCAGTGCCATGGCATTGATGACTGTCCAGGCGAAGGATGTATCGTATTGCAACGCGGCTCAGTTCTTGGTGATCAACCCGGATTCTTGTTGACTTCTTTGTATTCAGTCATTTTACTCCGTCACTTTCGATCTCCAGTCACTCTCTGCGTTGCTCATCTATCAAGTGCACGAACTGTGGTCACTTCGAAGTACAAATTGTCTATCACGAATTACAGAGGCGAGCGCGTTAACCAGACTGGCATCAATCAATGAATGACCTTTCCAAAGCGATTGAATGCATACAAATTACTTGTTCTATGCCCTATAATAATATTTCCTACTAAAAATGATGAAAATCAGGTGTGCGGTTAAATCGCTCACCTCTGTACTCGGATGCAGCCCTTGTACTCTAAACCTGACGAAGTGTTCTAATAAAATAGATTATTTGGTGGGTATTCAGAAACTGGGTAGTATCCAGTACCCAGATGATACTTGGGCATTTCGTCTTTAAATTTTTTTTTAACACCCAGTCTCTGAGTCAACCAGACCAAAACCATTTTGAGAGCAAAAATCAAAATCGTCAATTCTTCGAAACAGACGCTTGTACTTTACGAAGACATAGATGCGACCATAAGGGATGAAGACAAGCTTATTTGCAACGTCATCGAGGCTCTACCATCCCTGCAACTACACCTTTCATTTTTTTAAACGATAATTATATATTTTAGCGTTTTCAACGCTATCTTACTCGTGCTAAACACGTATATGAGCTCAATCAAGTAAAGTCTATCATAGCCTGCGCTCATGGCTGGCGAGTGGCGTATATGTTTCGTGGCCGTCGCCATAGACCGCTCCACAATAAATTTTATTGCGCCACCTCTGCTGGTCTAAGCTCGGTTTGTCTGTCAGATGGAATGTATTAGTCGTCATGTAAATAGAACTTCGAAGAAATGTAACTTCATCACAGAATGGTTCATAAATCATTATATTCATATTGTTGCCTTTTGGCGTAAATCTCTAGATTCATTAAAAATTATTCTTTTTAATTATTTTTTTAACACTGATTTTCTGACTCAAGCACACCAAATTTGGTATGTCCCCCTGAAACATGAAATCCGTTTGAGTGTTCTGGGCCATAATAGTGACGCCATTCGAAAACCCGATGTCTCGCGGATTTGGTGACACCATGTTGACAGCAATTGGCCACTTGTAGGCCAAGTTACGCTGTGTGACATCGAGGCATCTCCCCATTTTTCGCCTCTCCAGGAGCCGAAAGGACATGCCTCTGGTGATAAATTATTCGGTCTTATGACCGTAAATCGAATTTTATTTAGTTATTTATGTCTACATCACAGGCGCTTCTGTCAATAACCCCAGGCTGATCGAATTCTCCACGAAAAATCTACTTTCCTCAATTTCACCACTATACCAAAATTAAAGCAATACAGGCAGTGTGGACAACCAGAGCTTTTGCTTGAGCGTAGTTGGGTTGGAGCATGCGCTCAAGCCATCATGCAGTGCAGGCCGTATTATGAGCTGTGCCGTTTGCATGTCGTGCGATGCAACCCACAGGGTAAGGTCCGTGGAGGGTCATTTTCGGATCGGATCACCACAACTTTATTATGCAAAATCCTGTTCAAAGTCCTGATCATAAATGAAGTTGATCATGCCTCCTCGCCGCAAGAAAGATCGATCGGCTGGGGAAGTAAGAAGGGCTCCCGAGGTGAGATCTGGCACGGCGGTTTCTTTGGTCTGCTAGCAACTGCACATGACCACGGGCGAGGGACTCAATTTCAGCCACAAAGTTAGACAGGCTCGGGTGCGCTGGGAACGTGGCGTTCAGCACGCGGTTGAAACGCTCTAGCGCGTTGTTCGTACGAGCCACTGCATTTCCTTCGATGGCTGACACGTCCCACAAATGTGGTGGGCTGACCGAATCCACTGGTGGTGGAAGTACGCCCAATACGCGTACCACTTGGTGTCGAGTAGCCACACCCTCGGCTCTGACATCGTTCGCGAATACGCGACCGGACGAACGCAGTGTCACCACAGCACGATCGACCAACAGGACGGTCAGGTGGTGGATTTCTCCACTCTCCGTCGCCGATGAAATCTCGGTGCTCGGGATTGCAAGCTTTGCCATCTTGCGCTGGTTCGCTTGCAAAAAGTGAAAGTAGCAACCGACTACTTGCGCTTCGTTGAACTGCGTGAGCGCAGCTTGCTGGAGTGCGATCTCGCAATCGCAGACGATTGTGGCGGGATTGAGAGATTGGTAGGTGGCTTAGAAGACGCGGTTCAACGCGCTCCAGTACATGCCCGAATTTTTCGACGTGCAAAGAACGTAGAAAGCTGCCAAGAACAGCTCGGACACGCGGTCGACAACCATGACAATAACGCACTGGTAGAAGCCGGCAGGAACCGAGCGAAACCTGCCGTCGATGAAGATGTTCGTTCTGTTGTAGTTCAGTTTCTCGATGAGGTGCGGGTGTGCCCAGCCGATCAAGCGCTCGACTCGTACAATTTGTTGGGCTTGAATGGGGTAACTGTGGTGGAATTGAAAGAAGGGCAGATTCGTGCCCGTCACCATCGCGAGTGCGCCGCCCTCGATCATGCTGAGATTGTTCCCTCCAAAGCGCTGTTGCAGAGCGCGATACACCCACTGCGTCGTCTGCTCCCGTGTGAGTCCGCGGCGTGACATACCCGACTCGCCATAGAATTGTGCTGAGACTTGAGCCCAAATGGCGAGAGCGGTCATGCGAAGATCACCAACGGCGAGTGTGTCGATCGCCAACACCATCTCCTCTGCCACATCCTCGATTCGAAGAGCAGTGGTTGACGCGGCGAGAGGTACCGTGCAGGTGTGCGGTGTGGAAATCATGAACGCCATGGCTTCGATAGCAAAACTTGAGTTTGCCTTGGCAGCTTGTGCGCGCGGAACCCGCTGCACCGGTAGGTAATCCTTCGCATAGATTCCGTGACCTTTGTGTGCCGAACACCGTCTAAGAACACGGCGGTGCGATGGCTGGTTCGTTGTAGGACGGGTGAAGGGACTTCGGAGACGAGATCATCAGTGCGAAAAGAGTCGTCGTTCGAGTCAATGTCGATGTTGCTGGCGAGCAACTCGTCGGTGAGCGAGATGGGTACAGAGGCTGACAGCGGCTACACGTTTTCAGATGTTGGTACTGTGGGCATGGCGAAAGACAGGCTCATTGGGTTGTGGACGAGAAGACTGGTTGTGAAGCTTGAGGAAACAGTGGAAGTGAGTAGGCCCAAAGTACGGCACCGTTCCGAGCCTTCTCTCGTGTGCGTCGTGTAATAGCTCATGCGATGTACAGCACACGTTGCTCAGTGGTGCGTGTGCCAGAGAGATGCTGTGATCTCCTGGTCCGATCCTTCGCAAACTACCTTGGATAATGTACTAGTATCCTAAAATATATCTGCGATCATTGTCCTGGCCTGATCCGAAATTGATCGCCCACGAAACCTTCCACCCACAGTAGCAGGCCGCGTTTGGTTCCTGTGGCGGGCAGCGCAGTGCAGTGGTCACCACGCGTCATAGGTGGGCATGGGTGGCAGGCGAGATGTGGGTGAGGACGCTACAAGGCAAGCGGCTCAGATCGTATGTAAAGTGTTGAGTAAGTGTGAATACGTCATTTCTGGATGCGAGTTAATCCCCTCTGGGCTTGTCGCTGTGGTGGCAAGAGCTCTTGCTTTCTTATGAACTCTTTTTGAAATCCACGCGATGCAAAACATTTACACGTAAATTTAAAATAATACGGAATTTGTAGAGGTTTTAGCGTATTTGGAAAATTTACTGAAAAAAACTGTGCCCACCAACGCCAAGACGCTGCACGCGAGAGCACGGCATGCGATCAATATTGCGCCGTTGAAGCAACCAATGGTACCTATAGAATCGCGAGACGGCGAACTACAGACAACGACGGGAAAATTCGCCATCACTTCTTTCGCCATTTGAATCAGAAGCTCCTGTTTCTGCAAACGGCAAGAAAACACGCCTTCACCTTTGATTGGACAAAACTAAGCATCCTTGCATAGTTAGTCCACCTGTCACGAGAACTTCTGATTTAGACCATACGAAACTCAAGTAAATTTCGGGTTTACACTTCTGCGTACAGCTCACTTGGGATTGCTTTCTGGAAGCTCGAACGGACAGTCTCGGCGTCGGTCGACTCCCATGCTGCAATGGCCCTGACAGTCATCGCTTGGCGCTTCTGCGCTACCGTTCTAGCTTCTGCGTGCTCACTCAGCCACATGCTTCTCAATTTTGCTTTGAACGGCCCCATGACGCCAACATCGAGTGGCTGGAGAACAGGTTGTGTTGGCAGGAAGAGGACAGACAGCGCAGCACGCTTGCTCGACAGCGACCGTCTGTCATTCGTCCCTGACGTGCGGGGGATAGTTGTCGAGGATGAGCACCGACGGCGAGGGCACCTCGAAGCGCAAACACCGCTTCACGCACTCGTACCACACCACCTTGTCCATCCACACGTTCTTTTGAACGGCGTAGTGGTGGCCACGAGGGTATGACGCGAGCTCTCGGTTCTCGATCGTGCCGCCTGGCGTCCCTCTCAAGATGAAAAAGAGGGGGAGCTTGTAGCCATCGGCGCGGATCGTGAGCACAGCTGTGGTGCGC
>JAASGD010000587.1:0-19568 GCA_023334115.1 Globisporangium megalacanthum
CGCGAAGATGGCGCAGATCACCGAGAGCATCGCCGCGCGACGTGCGAAGGAGAAGACGACGCAGTATCTGGACGACAAGATCGCGCGCGAGGCCAGCAAGTGAGGAAGAGTTCTACTTTATGGGACAGGAACGCTACATTCTCGTCCAGCGACGCGTGCCTCCGAATGAGCTCAGATAGATCGCGATCGTTACGCGTGCCATGCTGGCTTGGTGTCCAGCACCAAACCTAAATTACCTGTCTTTTGTGCTTTGGCTGCCCTTGTACAAGTAAGTACGCGAAATTAAATTCCTCTAAATGGGATCTGCATCAAATCCCAAACGTTTTGAGCTCACATCCGATTCTGCTTGACTCGGCGCACGCACTCGCTGTTCGCCTTCCTCCTCGTCCGTCACCGCCCTCTTCCCACCTTCCACCGCCACCATGAGCCAGCTGCACTCAAGCCTGCACCACGTGGCCCAGCGCGAATGGAGCGAGCCGCACTTCCACCCGTCGCAGCTCGTGTACCCGCTCTTCGTGACCACGCGCCACGAGGACCGCGCCATCAAAGGGCTCGAGCCCAACATGCAGTGGGGGCAGCAGTCGGACGGCTCGTTCGCGACGCTCGTGGCGCACCTGCGCCACCTGCAGACGCTCGGGCTGCGCTCTGTCATGCTCTTCGGCGTCGTCGAGGACAAGGACGCGCACGGCTCGCTCGCCGACCACCCGGATACGCCTGTGATTGCGTGCACGCGCGTGATCCGCCAGCAGCTCCCAGACCTGCTCGTGTCCTGCGACGTGTGCATGTGCGAGTACACGGACCACGGCCACTGTGGGCTGCTGCGTGCGGTGGACGGCGAGCAGATCATCGCGAACAACGCCACAGTCGACCGCCTCGCTACGATCGCGCTCGCGTACGCACGGGCGGGTGCGCACATGGTGTGCCCGTCTGACATGATGGACAACCGTATCCGCGGCATCCGCGAGCTGCTGAACGCTGAGGGCTTCCAGCACGTGTCCATCATGGCGTACACGTCGAAGAAGGCGTCGTGCATGTACGCGCCATTCCGTGACGCGGTCGAGTCGACGTTCAAGGGCGACCGCAAGCGCTACCAGCACCCGGTCGGGAGCACAGCGCACGCGGCGCTGGCGTTCGAGCGTGACGTGCGCGAAGGCGCGGACATTGTGATCGTCAAGCCCTCGCTCTTTTACGCGGACCTGGTTGCGCGCTTCGCGGCCGAGAAGAGTGTGCCGGTCGCGTGCTACGTCGTCTCGGGCGAGTACAAGATGCTTGCCGATTACGGCGCGTCCACGGACTCGCTCGAGAGCGTCGTGCGCGAGGCCCACGTGAGCCTGCTGCGCGCTGGCGCGAGCGTGCTCATCACGTACTTTACGCCGTTCATCCTTGAACGCTGGACCAAGTGGTGAGTGTGCGACGTAGAGAGCTGTTTCTCCGCCACACACATAGTGTGGTCATGAAGAGCTCTTGGCCACGATCATTTTCCTGCGGTATGCAAGATGCAAAGGGTCATGGATACTTGAATCCACATGAAAAACCTAAAATACGGTGAAAATCCTCTACATAGCTGCTATCGCCTGACACCACACACTCGCCTTCATTTGTGAATCCGCTGAGCGCCAAGCAAGCACTTGACCAGTCCTGCCGAGTCAGTGGTCTCTCTCTCACCCCTCCCTCCGTCGTCCGCTTCAACCTCCTCGCACGCGCAGAGCACCATGGAGCAGGCGATCGAAGCCAAAGGCGCGCAGATTCGCGAGCTGAAAGCCGCCAAGGGCGACGCGGAGCGCATCAAAGCGCTCGTGGCGGAGCTGCTGGCGCTCAAGGCGCAGTACAAAGCGGAGACTGGCGCAGACTACGCGCCACCCAAGGCCGAGAAGCAGCCCAAGGTGGCGCACGCAGCTCCAGCGGCAGCGGAAGGCGCTGAGGGTAAGTCAAAGAGCCAGCTTAAGAAGGAGAAGAAGCTCGCCGAGGCGGCTGCCAAGAAGCAGGCGGGCAAGAAGGACCAGCAGGCAAAGAAGACGGTGGCAACGCCTGCTGCTTCGTCTGTGAGCGCCAAGCCAGAGACCAGCGCGCCCATGCCGTCGGACGCGGAGCTGCTGCTGCGCCAGGTCGAGTTCCACCACAAGGCGGCGGCGGTTGGCGGCGGCGACGGACAGGTCGTGACGCCGTGGGACGTGGAGGCGGAGAACGGCGTGGACTACGACAAGCTCATTGACACGTTTGGGTGCTCGAAGATCGACGAAGCGCTGATCGCGCGCATGGAGAAGCTCACGGGCCACAAAGCGCATCGGTACCTGCGCCGTGGGTACTTTTTCTCGCACCGGGACCTCCATGTGCTCTTGGACGCGTACGAGCAGGGCGAGAAGTTCTACCTCTACACGGGCCGTGGGCCGTCCTCTGGCTCACTGCACATGGGCCACTTGATCCCGTTCACGTTCACAGTGTGGTTGCAAAAGGTCTTTGACGTGCCGCTCGTGATCCAGCTCACGGACGACGAGAAGTTCCTCTTTAAGGACCAGACGCTCGCAGAGAGCCGGACGATGATGCTCGAGAACGCGAAAGACATCATTGCGTGCGGCTTTGACGTCAAGAAGACGTTTATCTTTGCCGACACGGAGTATATCCAGGTCATGTACCCGCAGATCCTCAAGGTCCAGAAGTGCGTCACGTACAACCAAGTGCGCGGCATCTTTGGCTTCACTGGCTCGGACAACATTGGCAAGTCCGCGTTCCCAGCCGTGCAGGCCGTGCCGTCCTTCTCCGAGACGTTCCCAGTCGTGCTCCGTGGCCGCAAGGGCCTGCGCTGTCTCATCCCCCAGGCGATCGACCAGGATCCGTACTTCCGCATGACGCGCGACGTCGCCCCTCGGATCGGGTACCTCAAGCCCGCGCTGATCCACTCCAAGTTCTTCCCCGCGCTCCAAGGCAGCACGACCAAGATGAGCGCGAGCAAAGCGAGCACGACGATCTACATCTCGGACTCGCCGGACGAGATCGCGACCAAGATCAAGAAGTTCGCGTTCAGTGGCGGGGGCGAGACGAAAGCCGACCACGAAAAGTACGGTGCGAACCTCGACGTCGACATTCCGTACCAGTACCTGTCGTTCATGCTCGAGGACGACGAGCAGCTCGCGCACATTGCCCGCGAGTACGGCAGCGGCCGCATGATGTCGGGCGAGGTGAAGCAGCTGCTGATCGACGTCATGGCGGCGTTCGCGACCGAGATGCAGAAGAGCCGCGCGGCCGTCACGGACGCGATGGTGCAGGAGTTCATGCGTGTGCGTGAGCTCGAGTTCTAGAGGCGCTTGTGAAAGAGGACGGGAGAGAGAAAGAGTGGTGGTGCAGCTGAGCAGAACGGCAGAGAGGGAGTGGAGCAGGCAGGCAGGCATACGGACTCCTCGAGCATCTCCAGCACGTCGTCTACGTAGTTGGCTTCGTTCACTTCATGTTGACTGCAGAGGTTAGCGAATGTGCGCTTGGAAATGTGCTTGGTGTGGCTGTGGGCTCTTGATCGACGAGCCTATGGGTTGGAGTGGAATGCTGGTGGTGGGGTGGGTGTTCGTCGTTCTTGCACCACTCGCTCAGAGACGACATTCGCGCGTGAGGCTGGTTCAAGCTTTGCAGGTCCTCTGGTGCTGGACATGGCTATTCACACCAACATAGCGGCAAGCACGAGAGCGCGAGCGCCTTTCGAGATGCGGAGGCCTGCGGGTCTACAACGAGCACGCGCTCTCGTCAGTGCAACGCGGCGGCGACTAACGCATCCACAACCAGAAAGGGGGGCAGGCAGCAACTCGCACCTTCAGCAACCCGCACGAGCGCTGGCGACTCGAACTCGGCCTCAGGATGCGCTCTGCTATTCGCTCGGGTCACACACACAACCGTCGCCGCCTGACGTTCTCGGATCTACACCGAGCTCGCAAGCGAAGCGCTAGCCGCTAGCTGCTGGTAGAGCGCGTACCACGCCTGGACGACCTGCAACGTGAGGGAGTGCGTCAGAGCAGTCGGCATCGCGGGTCGTTGTGAAGCACAAGCCTAGACACAGCCATTCGCTCACCTCGTTCATTCGGAACGCGTTGCCGATCTTCCGGCCGGTCTTGATCGGGTCCGCGACGTACGGCGTCGTCGGCAGCTCGGGCTCAAGGGGGATTTTATCGGATGGTAGGTGGAAGAACGCGCTGGCAAGCGGCAAACACCGGAGCACACACGAGACGAGTCAGCGCACCTCCGTCGTCTTCGGAGACTGACACGCTGTACCCAAATACTTGAGGCCACGCACCCGCCATGGTCGATCGAGATCCCAAAGTGCCGGTAGTCAAACGTCGTGTACGTCTCGAGGAATAGCAACAACAGGCTGCCGATCGTAGTCTTCCAGACCACTTTGCCGGCTCGCGAGAATGTAAACAGCCACTTTGTAGCGCGCAGCTCACCGACGCCGACGTGAGAAGCGCCGAGTGCGAACAACGCGTCCTGGCGTTTCCGTATCGAAATCGCGCAGCTCTCGACGTTGAACGCCTTCTGGTGCTCGTCGCCACAAGCCTACAAGAAGCCATCACGTGAGGGAGTGCTCGCTCGTCACTCCTCAGCCCGCGATTTGCGGTTGGCTCACCTGGAGGAATCGAATCACCATGATGACGAGCGCGTACGAGGACAAACCGCCAGTGAACGCGGAGTTCAAACCTGGAAGCCACCATCGTTGAGTGAGCCATAAGTCTATGCCCACAGGCACGTCCAACGGTCCAACCCCGTACCACATCGCTGCAAATGCGTCTTCAAGACGAGCACCAGCGGGCGAAGCGCAGGCATCTCCGCTTGGAACGAGTAGACAAAGTCGCGTGCGCTGAGTCCGGAGTGGCCGGGCGAGTGGCCGCACGTCAAGTCCAGCATCACGTCCTGGACTCCTCCTACTGTCGGTCGGCAGACGACCTTCAACACTGGGATCTTGGCACAATCAAGCAGCTCAACAGCTTTTGCCCACGACCTGCCGCGAACAGTGTCAGCCAGGTAACGCAGCACTGCTGTTGGGCTCGTGTCCGCCAGTGATCGTGACGTGAGGACGCAGTCGACGTCGCTCTTGGGGAGAGATAGGCGTGTGTAGTTGGAGCCGTACACGTCTACAACACCGTCCGACCACAGGCTCTGGACAGCAGCTTGTAGCAGCTCAACTGCGGCTTGCTGCTGCTCTTCGAGCTGTGCAAGCTCCGCGTCGAGATGTTCGACAAAGTCGTCGATCTGGCTGCTGAGCCCAAATCTCGTGACGGTAGGGCTGCTGCTGCGCCAATCAGCCCTATTGTCAGAGCCACCACATCAGCCACAATGCGACCCAATGCTATGTGCGCACGTACCTGGCACTGGCGGCGGCTCGCATCAGGTGGATCTGGTGGGCATTTGCACTCGCCTTTGCGGCCGCTTGAGCTTCGGATTCGCCGTCTGGCACGAGAACTGGGACGCTCGACGGTGAGCGATTGGGGTGCTCTGGAGACTGGAAGTGGCTCTCTTCAGGCTTTCGGGGGAGCGTATTCGAAAGAACGCTTGACGCTCGATTTTCCTCCGACGAGCGACTGCGCCGATGCTCCTTGTCGACGGCGCAGGTCTGGGCTCTCGCTTCTCCTTCGTTGCTGTCGTGCTCTCGTGGTAAGTGTCCGACGCGTGCGTTCCTCGCTCTGCCGGGAGGCTGCTGCTCATCTGGATCGCTGTGCTTCAACACAGCAGCCTTAAAGCCGACGAGCACTTGCGTCTTCGCTGCCGGCACCTTTAGCTTCGCGCTGGGCACTGTCGTTCCGCTACGTTGGTGGGTGAGACTCGGGTACCCGTTGTCTTGCTGCGGCGGTGGCGAAACAGAGCACGCGTGCCCACTGGGACTGCGGTTCAACGTGTGTTGTTGCTTAGAAACGCCAGCTGCCACCGAACCGAAAAGACACAGGAAGCTAAGAGGGCGGGAAGGGCACGTACGCGGGAGTTGCGAGTGTCGTTGGCGGCACCGGCGTCCAGTACGGAGGCGATTGTCCACTGCCATTAGCATACGCTGCTCCACTACCCGTCCCAGGAAGCGGCGCAGCGTAGCCGAACGGAAAGAGCGTCCTGGAAGCACGTGAGCGTACACATGTACCACTCAGTCGGCGGAAAGAACGACAGCATCCGTTCGTTCTCAGACGATATCCACACAGAGCGCAGTCACGAACCTGATGGTCGGCGGCGGCGGCATTGGGGGCCGCTCGTGCGAGTACTTGCACCGGGCGCCGTAGAGACAGCTCCCTCTCGCGAAGAACTGGTTGCACGGCTTGAAGCGGTCAGCGAAGACGCGCGGGAGGGCGGTGGTCGGGATGCTGTTGCCGTACGCGCTGCCGTGGTTGATGCTGATCGGCCGCGTCTTGCGCCGTGCATCGCGGCTCTTGTTCAGGAACGCGCTGCTCGTGTTCCCGTAAAGCTGGTGTGGGGCAGGGTACGGCGGTGGCGGCGGCGGCTTGTGCTCGCGTTCGCCACCAGCTGCGCATGCCCGCGCGGTTGGCGGTGGTGGCGGACACCAGCGTGATGCTGGAAGCGGCGGTGGCTTGGCGCCAATCGTGAGCATCACTGGCGGGCTAGCGATCGCGATCTCGCCTCGGTCCATGACGTGCAACACGATGGTGGGAAGCGGAGGAAGAAGAAAAGGAGGAGAGCGAGAGCTGAGGAGGAGGACGAATGCGATCTGGCAGACGGCAGGAACGGCGCTTTCTCACACTCGCGCGCGCGCACAAGTGTGTGTGTGTGTGTTCGGATTTTCAAACGACGAGTGCGTGGGAGGCACTCGAATGAGTGCTGAGTGTGCGTGCTGGGTGGGTGGGAGCGTCGACGAGAAAGTGCGGCGGCACTTGGAGTGTGACGACAGGAGGAGGCTGCTGGCGGACGATCCGTCGCGTGTCCCTGAAAGCTTCTAGATCCACGAGTAGCGTGCGGCAATCGCAGCACAAGAGCACTTCTGGTGTTGCTAGGTCGCTGCGTCGCCTCAGCCTCTGCTCACGCAATTCCGATGCTGGCGGCAGCAGCACACGCGACGCTTCGGTAAAAGACCGAGATGGTCGGAGCAAAAGTAAGCAAAAGACCAGAAAGTTGGTCTGGACGCAATTTGGTTGTGACCAGGTTTTTGAAGGCAAGCAACCGACACATCTTCTCCATGGCGAATACAGTACTGAAATACAACCAGACGAGAGCGTCAACATTTCGCTGTTACATGTTGCCGGCACGATATTCCTCGAGCGTTGCCATCGTCCCAGTCTCAAGAAACTCGTCGATCTTGGCCGCGGACGACTTGCCGATGCCCTTCAGCTTCGTCGCGAGCTTCCCGGACGTGATCGCACTCTCGGCCTCACGCACGGCTTTCGCCACCTTGGACCACGTGCCGCCTTTGAACTTCTCCCCGCGCTTGAACTCAAAGCCCGAGAGCTCCGCGAACGCGTCGGCGAGCGCCTGGTTCGCGCTATGCGCCGCTGTTGGTTTGCTCCGCGCCTTCTTGGCCTTCGGTTCGCCCTCGTCCTCCTCCTCGTCGCTAAGCTCGACTGCTTTCTTCTTCACGGGCTTCTTCGGTGCTGCTTTCTTCTTCGTTGCCGACTTCTTGTCACCGCCGTCTGTGCCGTCGTCGTCGTCGTCGTCGTCGTCAATCACGACAGTAGCGTTTGCCTTCGTTTCCTTCTTCACGTCGCTCGCCTTTCGCTTCTTGGACGCTGCGGGTGCTGCTGAGCCTTCTTTTCTGCCGAACTTTGTGATCAGCTCCTATAGAAACAAACAACCGTGACGACACGTGAGCGCCAAAAGGTGGTCAGTGATCCTGAACGCTACGCGTACGAGCATGCAGGTGAGCGCAAACCAAGACGCACCGCTAGTGCCTTCTGGAGTTGGAACTCGCCCTGCACTCACAGAGCCGCCCCAGTTGCAACCATCCAATCAAGACAAGGAGAAAATGCCACACATTTGGTGAGCATGCGAGCAGGTGCCACCTTCTAGAGCAAATGCGCTTGAGAGCAGACGCACGTTCTCGCGCGTCGAGTTGAGCATCGTCCCGGCTTCCACCATGGCATTGATTGGGTTCTGTGCATATACGCAGTAGTAGTGTGGGTGAGGGGCGTGGGAAGCAGTCGTCTGGAGCGCCAATGGAGCGCAGAGAAGGCGTACAGTTGGCATCTTGACGCCCTCCGTCTCGCAGAGCGCCAGCAGCTCCTTCGCTGCCTTTTTGCTCGCCTCGCGACTCATGGTGGCGGGCGCTGGTACCAAGCTCTGGATGCGATACGAATGAGGATGGCGGCAGTCGCTGGTGACGACCAAGTGATTGATCTGTTGGAGGTCGTGTGAGTGTGTGTTTGGGGTGTCGAAAAGGCAACGTGAAGGACGCGCGGTAAACATTGACATGACGCGAGGAAACAAGTTATATTTTACTCATACAAGCTCAAGTATACACTGTCATTTGACGCAAATTGAGTTCGCGCCTAAAATGGACCTTGCATGCAGCATGAGGCTGCTCGATGGTGTGTCAAAGGAGGCACCAGCTGGACGCGAAGAAGCCACACAGTGTGTTCTGGTGGCGCTGAGTACGTTCGCCTTACGATCCACAAGATGTACAGGCATCAATGGCCTCCAATGGCCTGCATCGTGAATGCTGGGAGTAGATTCACGCTAGCAAGCGCACGTGCCCATTCGACATTTCTGTTTGTGTCCACTCTCGATGAAGTGTCGATGCCAACCAAATATGCAATGTGGTGGTGCTGTAAGGGTGAACCAATATAACTGGTGGCAATCTGGTCCTGAGGGTGCCTGTTTGATGAACCGCGAGCGAGTTGCGTAATGGAGCGCACGAAGAATGGCGCGAGGTGCGGATCTGGTGGTGCTGGTGATTGCCTTGTCCGCTTTGGGAAGGTGGTTGGGACACCACCATGATTGGTGCAAAATAGAGACCTTTCACAAATGATATATTATGGTGCTAATACATTTAATCGATATGAAAGGACAAGCACTGAAGAGTGTTCTGATTAACTCAACAGCTTGATTTAGCTTGATTTAGTGCACGATAAAAATAACAGTTTTAAGTTTGATAGTATTATATGTAAAAAAATTAGAAGGTGTGGCCTACGTCATTTAGAAAAAAGATCTTCTCTTTTTCCAAGAAATGTCTCGAGAACTCAGGTGGCATTTATGTAAATAAATATTATAGCTGACTCAATATATGAATTATCTGCGCTTTTGCTCTCATTTTAGCTCTTTACGACCCCTTTCCTCCTACTTTTGTTAGCGCAGCTTTCCCTCTCCACCATACAAATATCAAGTGAAATCGCGCTCTCAGTTTTGTACCCCTCCAGTTCTTCCACAGGCGCACTTGACTCGCTCCAGCGAAGCTCACAAGCGAAAAAGCGCAGAAACCGCTCGAAGCGACCGGAACGCGCGCCGCACGCCGCGAGAAAGCAGCCGATCGCCCACGTGACTTGCTGCGTCCTCGTCGTCCTCGTTGTCCGATCTCTTGTGTGCGAGAGCGTTGGAAGACCAAGAAGGTGGCCGACTCCCCGAACGTCCTCGCCCCCTTCCTCCCTTCCGTCCGTTTCTTCCTGAATGCTCTCGGCCGCCTACGCGCCGCAGCCCCCGCCCCCTTCTTCGCTCGCCAGCAGTCGTCACACTCCCATGACCAGCGCCGTGTCCACGTCCGCCATGCTCGAGTCCGACGCTGACAGCTTCTCCGAGCGGGTACGTTTGCTTTTGTGATCTGTTTTCTTAGCACTCCTGTCTGTAGATCTATGGTGTGGCGTGTGGCGAACGGGCGGAAAGCTGATTCGGGGTGTATTTGCGTCGCTTTTTGTGCGCCTGTAGCTGCGGCTCAAGATTCAGCCGCAGCCGCCCAAGTTCCCGTTCCGCGACCACCCGTTCGACATCACAGTCTTCCTCGTTGACCCAACAGACCATCTCAAGTCCGGGTACGCGATTCGGTTAATGTGGAGTGTGTCACGTGACTCGTAATGCTAGAGCGGTCGCTCTGGCGAACGAAGGAGCCACCCCACACTTACAATGGCGCCTCTCTATACCCACTTCCGCAGTATCGTCGTGCCGCTGAACGTGGAGCTGTACGCTGCAGACAAGATGACGCCGATCGAGCGCCAGATTATGCACCTTGACCCGTCAATGAAGCCCGTGATGAACGGCGACGGGATCTGCAAGCTGCGCATCCGTATCAGTGAGTGCTCCATGGCGCTCAATAACCGCAAGTTTGTGATTCACGTCTCAGCGGCGACCAAACAAGGTGCGCTACCTCTTCCACACTGACTATAAGGGAGGATTGGTTGATTAGCGTCGCTCTTACTGAGACTTGAGGCAAAACGAGACTGACACTGTTGTGACGCGCTCTTGTCAATGCAGAGTACACTGTGACACCCGCAGTGACGACGGAGATGACAGTGATCCAACACCGTCTCGTGATCCAAGAGCAGCTCCCAGAACTATGGTACAAGGACGAAGGCGGACGCGACAAGTGCATGACGCTGCCGATCTTCCTCGTGAACGAGAAGAACGAGCGCGTGGGCAACCGCCCCGTGCCGCTGCGGGTGACGCTGCTGTACGAGAACGAGCACCCGGTGCTGAAGCAAGACATTCTCAAGATGTCGCCCGAGTGCCAGCGCACGATCGACGCGTCTGGGAAGGCGCTGCTGAAGCTGCGCATCGAGGACGTGTCGAAGAACCACCAGGGACAGGCGTTCCGCTTGAAAGTCGAGGCCGACACGGCGCAGTCGCCGATGAACTTTGACGTCGCGTTCGACCTCAGCTCGACGATCTCGGTCCGCTCGAAGCGCAACAAGCGCCGGCCGCTCAAGGCCCCCATGACTGTGACGCACCACATTATCACGGGCCCGTCGAACCCGGCGTCGAACACGTCGTCCCCGTCGTCGAACGCGGAGAATGATCTGCCAATGGGCACGTTCGGTGGCGGGTTCACAGCGGACGACCGGCGCAAGAAAATGCGCACGGACAGCGAGTCGCCGACGGCGATGGACACTGGCGCGTCCGCGTCGCCCAACCCGCTCGTCAACACGCTCGAGAACGTGATCGAGTGGACGGGCATGGTTGTGCACGGGCTGCAGCAGCTCGAGTGGCAGACGGTCGGGTACGAGAGCAAAGGCGACGGCAACCCGGACCCGGAGCGAGCGATCTACCGGTGCCCGGCGTGCTGGCGGTACAAGGACACGATGACCTTCAACACTGCGCAGCACGATGCGAAGTGTCTCATCGCGAACCTGCTGCTCCGGTACGCAACGAACACGACGGGCCAGCTCAACTACCTGCTCAAGACGCTCGAGCAGCTCCCGATGCTACTGGCCGCGCACCAGCCGACACCGAAGCTCCTGGGTGCGAACGCTTTGCAGCCGCAACAGCACGACTCGCCAGTCGGACGTGGCAGCAACGCTGGAGGCCCGTCGCTCGTGAGTCCGCAGCGCTTGGGCAACCCGCTCGGTGGCGACGACCGCGCGTCGCAGATGATCCCGGCCGGCGTGATCATGACGTCGACCATGGGCAGCACTGCGACTGCGAGCCAGTTCTCGATGGCGCAAAGCAGCAGCAACACGGCGCCGCCGCCGCTCACACGCGGGCTCACGGACATGATGAACAGCATGGACGGTCCGCCGGGTCTGTTCCGCAACACGTCGAACGGCCTGACGGAGTTCATGCGCTCGCTCGACGACCAAGAAGGCAGCGACTCGGTGTTTTACCAGAATCTCGGCCAAGGCAACCAGGTCACGGACGCAATTGAGCTGCAAGTGTACTACGTGCTGGCGCGCATGATCACGCTCGACTCGAGCAGCGCGATCGGGTTCCCGGCGTTCGACGGGTCGATGAACTTGCTTGGGTTCTACCAAGAGGGACGGGAAGCCACGACGACTGAGGTCGTGTTCGTGCCCGTGAGCGACATCCCGGCGATCTCGCCGCTCGAGATTGCGCAGACGCAGCGCTTGCTCCGCAGCGAGCTCAAGGAGAACAGCGCCGCGGTCTACACGCTCCTGCGCTGCAACAATGACATTGTGAAGCTCAAGGAGGATGTGATCCTGTTCCACTGGAACGCGAAGGACCGCGCCGCCCCCACGTGGTGAGTCCGTCTCAGCGTTGGGTCGTGAAGCGCTTGGAATGCGTCAGTCAGTATGGAGGCGATCGACGACCATGATGACGAGACCTTCGAGCAGCAAGCAGGATGAGATGGGCGGAAGGAGCAAGGA
This sequence comes from Globisporangium megalacanthum, assembly GCA_023334115.1. Classification (NCBI taxonomy): domain Eukaryota; phylum Oomycota; class Peronosporomycetes; order Pythiales; family Pythiaceae; genus Globisporangium; species Globisporangium megalacanthum. The sequence goes on from JAASGD010000587.1 coordinate 12,216, forward strand.
GCGAGCGAGCGAGGGCTCCTATTTATTTATCGAGGTGCCGAGACGCTGCCACAGTCACACTACTACCACCAACTGACGAAGACGCACGAGAGCTGCGTGAGTGGGCAGCAATCAAGCATCTGACGCCGACGCCAGCCGATCGCGACGCTCTCTCGTGCGTCTGCCGGTGCCTTGATCGACACCGCATGTGTATAAGCTGTGTTGACTCCTTTTCCTGATACGAGAGAACAGCGGTGCAAGTCTTGAGTGTTCGTTCTTGTTTGTCTTCATTCGACTTCAATCTCGCTAATACCACACTTTGACGGACAGTTGCTAGCTAACCCAGCTCAGCACTCGCCGCAAAGCGAAGGCTCGCCGACTTCGACCATCAACCGCTGGAATCCCAACACCACCGGCTTGCTCGTCGTCTCGAGCACACGCATTGTCTCGTAGAAGCTTGCGGCGTCTGTCACCTCAACGCGTGTGCGGTTCATGTGGACGAGGCGGTCGCCGACCACGACGAGCCGCGTCCGCTTCGCGTGGCCGTTGGGCAGCAGCCGCTTGACGTAGACCACGAGCGCGCGGCCCTGGTCGCTGTCTTCATACGTGTCGAAAGCGATCCCGAGCGAGCCTTCGCTCCACAACAGGTTGTAGCTCGTCGAGAACTGCTGCAACGGGCGGTCGACCCAGGAAGAGCTGACCTGACTGTCGATGTCGTCGTCTTCGTCGTCACTAGCAAACTCAGTCTCCTCTCGCTTGGACCCGGTGCTGCTCCTCGCAGATAATGAGTCGATGGATGAGAGCGACTCCGTTCGTCGATGCTCCAGACAAGTGTTGTTGCTGACCAGATCCTCAACCTGCAAGCGGCGAAAGCGAAGCACAGCGGGCTTGGACGCACAATCGAGCAGCAACCGCACGTGCTCCCACCTCAGACCGCTCGTGGTCCGATTGTTCACGGAGACGAGCACGTCGCCGACCGGATCGTCTTTGAAGTGCAGTGCGCAGCTCGGCTGAACTCGCAGAATCGCAGGCGATGACGACATAGTGGCGCTCGAGCGACCGAAGCTGTGCAGCTGGGGGGTTCCAAGCACGAGTCCCAACTTCTCGGACGCACGCCAGACCACATGGTACTCAAGGTGCTTGTGGTCGACAACGCGCGGCTTTGTGCGCTCCAGCGAGCTCGAGCTCTGCGACGATGCCGAGAACGCAAAGGACTCGCGACTCACGAAGCCGTCGGGAGAAGGTGGAGAAAACACCAGCAGCACCGGCTTCTCCATGCTCGCAAGACGCTTACAAAGCTGCGCAAAGTTCTGTCCTTCAGTCGCGACGCCGTTCACGGATGCAAGCAAGTAGCCATGGTGCACGCGCTGGAGTCTGGTCGCCGTCCCCTTGCCAGTCAGCCGGTTGACAAGCGGAAGCCCCGAGATGTCGTCCTCTGTGAGTGTCAGGCCAAGCGGCCCGTCCTTCCAGACGATCAAAACACTCTCGTCACTGTCGTTGCTGCCTGTGTCAGTCGCACTACAGTTCTCGAACTCGAGGTCAATGTCTTCAGGAGCGACCTTCGGCTGGCGGTTGCCGAACCCGCGAGGCACCGTCCGCCGTGTTGTCATACTGGGAGTGCTCGAGAGAGTCGACGCCCAACTACCACGCAGTGGTTGGCGGTTAGCAGTCGTATTCCGGGAGCAGATGACGGCGTTCGCGACAGCAGTGCTGCGCAAGCTCGACGCCGTCTCATTCGACAAGCGCTGGAACGTGAGCTTCATCGGCCGCACTTTCGTCGATGCGATCAGAGCCATGGCGCGCTCGAGCCCCATCGCGACTGCGTCCATGCCGTTGACACCGACCAGCACGTCGCCGAGTCGGATCGCGCTCGCGTTCGACAGTCGACTCTCGAATCGAGTAACTGGGAGGTGGTGACGACGCATGATGCCATTCACGACTGGCACCATCTCAGCTCCGTCACCAGTAAACATCACGCCGAGCTTGTGGTGTCCGAGCGTGACGTCGAACCGCTCAACGGCGTAGAGCGATCGATGCTTCCGAGATACTGCGAAGCGAAGCACTGCGGGGATCTCGGTCGACACCACGGCCGTCATCGCTTGGTCTGGAGATTTTCCGCGGAGACTCGTGTCGCTCACACTCAGGAGGATGTCGCCGGGTCGGATGCCTGCATTCCAGGCGCGGAGGTTCGTCACAGCTCGCACTGCCAGTTGGTGCTGATCTCCGAGCTCGCGCTCCTCAGAGTCTGTCAGAGTGAACCCAGGACCTCCAGACGTCCACACGTAGAACTTCAAGCGCGTGAAGAGTTCGTTCTGAGAGTGCCAGTTTGCCCCCGAGAGTGTTCTCGAGAGCGCAGAGGAGCGAAGGTCGTTGCAATCAGTGTCACGTGCTGACGCTTGAACCGCTGAGCTGTGTCGTCTGGCAGACATTCTGTCGGAATGCTTTGGGGTTCGTCGAGCTTCCGTCAGGTCGGCTTTCCGAAAGAGAGACCACTTCACGTCGCTTAAGAATGATCGGAAGACGCCGCGACCAGCACGCGCCTCCAGCTGCCGCCGATGTTGCTGCAGCTTGTGCTGCTGGTGTTCGATCTGGTTCATTGGTGCAAGTTCGCTCACTGCTTGGCGGTATCGCTGCTGCGCTCCCAGTCTGGAACTGCGCGTCCGGCGGTAGCTGTAACAGTGGTGGAGGTTGGACAGGTGTTGCGACGATGATGATGGATCTCGGTCGTCGATGGAGAACTCGGACTCGGACGATGTACTCGGACTGATGGAGAAGCGTTCACTGTCACACTCGTCGTTCTCGCTGGTGTCATCGCTTTCTTTCGCGTCGAAACGAGAGTCTTTCACCTCACTTGTCACGTGAGTGCAGTATGCGCTACTGTTGCCGAATGCCTTGCCGTAAGTTCGCATCGGAGATGTAGCAGCACGGATCACCGCGCTCCGAGCAAGGGGATCGCCGCTTCGCCTCGCCTCGCGGCGACGCATCAGCTGCACTCTCTTCGTCACACTTCCGGCTCTGCCTCAAGCCCTGGATGCTGTCGTGATGTGTGTCCGAATCCATCCGCCATGTCATGCCGTGCGTCATGGATACATATGGAGCCAGGATTAGCTCTACTGTACCAGGAGTCATGTAGCCATTTTCAGATCAATGTCGCTGTCACTCTTCCGAAATTGAAATCGACTCAGTTTTGGCGCCAAGGAGAGCGACGAGGAAGCCAGCAATGAAGCGGCAAGTGACAGTGCCGATCACCGCGTTCTTCCAGCGCAAGCAGCCGCGCGCGGAGACCTTGACGTCCGATCCTCGCGACACCGACAGCCCGCCACTAGCACCGGTACCAAGAGCTCACACCGACGAGCTAGAAAAAGCTGAAGATCTTGACGACAGCGACGACGATGATGGTGCGTCGCGAACGCCAGCAGCTCCAAAGCTCCTTCGTCGTGACGCGCGCCATGTGACGCGTCTCCTGAACGCGCGAGAGCTCGGAGCCGCTGGAGGCGCGCGGCTGCACCCACCGTTAGTACCCGCGCGCCAAAAGCAGCAATTGGTGCGCTGGGTGCTCTCGCGTTTCCAGCCGACGGCGCTGGAGCTGCGCTTGCCAGAGCACTGGCAGCGCCAGGCCGGCTCTCTGCTCAGCGACGCCGCATTCTATGCGAGCTGCATCGAGTTCGATTCGCACGGTGTGCTGCTCGCTGCTGGCTCGTCCAACGGGATCATTGCGCTCTACGACTTTGACGAACACTTTCACAAGTCCATCAACCTCGCGCAGGTACTGTACAGTGGCGCTCCCAGTGTGCGGTTCGGAGTTGCAAGTGCGACTCTAACGCTGCGGAGAATGATGTGTGGGTGCCACAGCGTACGCGTCCGGTTCACAGCGAGACAGAGACGACCAACTTGGATGAAGTGGTCAGTCCAGCCACTGAGAAACCCGTTGAGATCATCCGACCGGTGCGTGGTCCTGCGTTGGATCTCCTGGATGTGCTTGTGGCTGTTCGTCACACGAAGCGCTCTGTCGTGTCCACAGATCCACATGATCTTTACGAAGCAAGAGATCAAGCGCATTCGGTGGAACCCGTCCAATGAGGTCCGTACGCAGCTGCTCCTAGCACGTAAAGGGACACGCTCACACTGATGATGCCGCTCTCTCTCTCTCTCTCACTTGCGTGCGCTGCAGGACGAGATCGCGTGCAGCTTCTCCGACCGCAACGAGATCCACATCTTTAACCTGCAGAAGTTCCCGTCCAAGCCACACCGCGTGCTCAAGGCCATGAGTCCGCCGTCGAGTGGCTACAACGACATTGTGTTCGTCCAGCAGCCAGCAGCGAGCACTTCACTTCACGAAGGCAGCTCGGCACAGACGACTCGCACTAGCCTCATTGGCGGCGACTTGAACGGCGCGGTCCGGATGTGGGACCCCAAGTTCCCGCATCGACCCTTCTGGAGTATCTCAACCGGAACTCACCCCGTGAACGCACTAATGCTGTCGGCAAACAAGCAGTTCCTTGTATGCGGGACTGAGTTGGGGTACCTCGTGGTACGTGGCGCTTTGTGATGAGTGCCTTGAATCGTCTGGTGGCTCACTCGTGCGACACTGGGATGGTGCTCTAGACATACGATATTCTGAACCTAAGCGTTCCTGCCTTCGGCTCGAGAGCTGTTCCGCAACGCAAAGCATCGTTTCACCTGCTCGAGCTGATCAAACGTACGTCAAGTGGGGACACACAGTCGAGGGACGATGGGGTTTGTCCTACCGTCGGATAGCTAATCGACTCTTGCTCTGGTGTGTGTGTGTGCGTCCCAGCGTACTTGACCTCGGAGTACGCTGCCTCCCTGCTAATGTCGGCTTCAGCGGGTGGCGTCATGGCAATTCGGTCGGCACCATCGTCGCCAACGCATGTGATATGCCAGCTGCGGAACGACTGGATCGTGGAGCTCGATTTCCTCGCTGGCGTCGTGCTGAAGCTGCACACGTTCCTCAAAGGCGAGTGTGCGCGACCAATTGTCTTGTAGTTTGACCTCGGCTCTACGAGCTGAAGGACTCACTCATACGCTCTCCTGCACAGCTCCTGAAACGCTCACTGTGCAACGAAACAGTAGGGGGACGCTGTCAATGTCGGTCGCAGCGGCGTCGGAGCAACTGCAGAGTGCACCGTCTGCGCTCTTGCGAGCAGATCGAAGCTCTTGGCTGAGCTGCCATCGCTGCTGCGGAGCGCTGCTGTTTGACGGCGCGATTCTCTGTACCGGGATATCCGAGAGTCCGAACTTGAACGTGATTGACCTCAACCAGGTGCCTCGTCGACCGCTCGGGCAGGGAACCTCCCAGCCCATGATGATGACGACAGCGAACCAGCAACATTCAATCTCGAGCTCGGCGGTCCACAATGCGAGTTCCCACCTGACTCTTCGAACAGCGAAGCGAGGAGCGGAGTCAATTGGACGACTCGACCGCTTTCGGGTCCCGATGGGCGGCGTGGTGACAGCAGTGAGTGGTCACCCGACGCAAAAGCTCGTAGTGTGTGGCGGGGAAGGTATGCGGCTCCAAGTCGTCACAGCACATGACTAGAAGGTAGTGCCAGCCGGCTCTGCGAGTTGATGCCTGCTCCAATCCACCCCGAAAGCGAGTGCCTGTGCCATCCTGAGCGCGAGTTCATGTTACATTAGTACTGTGATATCGTTGCTATACCGGTAATTTAAATAGGGTGTTGGCTTGCAAAGCCGCTGGGGACTCTGATTGGCCATTGGAATGACTGATCTTTCTTTGTAAAAATATGTTGTATAACTAGTAAAAGTAATTCCTTAAGTAATGCATTAGTGGTATTCAATTTGGTAGCAGCTAGCCGATTTTTTTGCGTGCAGCAAGTCAAAAACAATTTGGAGCCTTCTGATTGGCTAACAATTTTTTCGAGAAGTTACAGTATGCAGAAATGCGTGCTGAAAGCAGAAATTTTTATTTTGCTGTTGAAGTCGCGGGATCAGCAAATAAGTGGTTTTGCTGGAGCATACCTTTTGGGGGACTCAACTGCTCTGTTTGTGATTGGTCGAGCCGACAGTTTCAAAAACCAAACAAATAAAAATATAAACTGCAGCTGCCAAATTGAATACCACTACCGCAAACTATGGATAAATGCAGCACCTCTCAGATGGTTAAGTATCGATAAAAAAAGATATGTTTTGCCCATCGTGTGTCAAACTCAACACAAAACACGGTGGACAAATGACTGGAGATAACAAGCGTGCGGACTTCGCACAACGGAGATCACGCACTCATTTCTACTCGCACTCGATGCCACACCAGTGCATCCCTCTCAGCTACACCAACATCAACAAGGTCGACCTCGTCGATGCGTTTCTCGCGCTCGGTCCCGATGCAAACCGGAGCGCTTTTGCACGCGCTCACGCGATCCCGCGGTCGACTTTGCAGACCTGGGTGAGAAAGCGCGGGCGATCGCCACCGCTTCCACGAGCGGGAGAGCAAGGGCGCTGACGACAGGTGGCAGCGACCGCATTTCCGGGCCGGACGACGCTGAAGATGCACTCGTTGCGTGGATCAAGGACCAGGGGCGGGAAGGGCTTCCTGTGTCAAGAGAAGCTATCGTGTCAGCATGCATGCGTATGCTCCCCGGCTTCCTAGAAGACAAGAGCGCAGGGGGTCGGCTTGCGTGGTGCGACAGGTTCATGAAGAGGCGGGGGCTCACGATCACAATGATCACCGCATTCTGGGCGCAAGGACAACGAGCATCTTCATCAGCTCCGGGACGCCTTTGCGTCTGGGTTTTGCGAGTTGTTGTTGACGCATTTCCTGGACAACTCGACAGCGTTACCACCACCCTATTGCTTGTATAACATGGACCAGACTTCTGTGTACTGCGATTTGGGTGCGCGTGCGACAGTCGAGTTCGTCGGAGTGAGGTGAGTACCCGTGCTCTGTCTCTGGGCGCGGAGGCTACCGCTGCACTGTCGCGCTGACGGCATGCTCCGACGGGCGACTCCTGCATCCACACTTCGTGTTCTAGGGCGAGCCAGACCATGGTGTTCACGAAGAGGTGGTCAAGCTGTGCAGCAAAGTAAACGCAATGGCCTCCGTGCAAACCAACGCGTGGTTCTGCGAGAGAGTGATGCTGGAATGGATCGACGAGGTCTGGCGCTACATTGTCGACGGCCCCTCGGTGCTCATCCTCGACCCTCTCCGCGTACACAATGCGGAGACCGTGCAAAGCGCGCTCGCGGAACTCGGGAGTGTGTTGGTGTTTTTCCCTGGGGGATGCACCAGTGTGGCGCAGCCACTCGACGGTGGGGTGATGGCTCCATTTAAGCGCCGGTTGCGCGAGTTGTACGTCAATCGCCAAGCACCACTCCACCCACCCTCCACCGCCGCAG
>JAASGD010000588.1:0-19504 GCA_023334115.1 Globisporangium megalacanthum
ACTTGCGGTGCTCGTGGCTCGCAGCGAACGAGCACCGCGGTATTATGGCGCATCATTTTCACCATGGATGCGTGGTGGTGGTGGTGGTGGGAGCAGGTAGGTTTGTTCAACACGAATGCAGTTCGTTGTTTGATGGTTTGTCTTCCTCTTCATCGTCATCTTCCTGGTTCTCTGCTGCGCACTGCTCAAAATCGGCGTCGTTGTCCAGAAAGAGTGGCGCGACTTCATTCACACCTCATACACATCGTCGAGTACTGCAGTATCAACCAGAACAAGCAGACAATCTCGTCTCGGTGAGCGCGCTCAGAAAGTTGCGCAGCTCACGACGCACTTGCGTTAAGTTAGACAGAACGCACATACAGTGACCGAGAGTGTCGTGAGTCTTCTCGGCCGATCTCCAAGTCCCAGGTCCTACGGCGGACTGTGGTGCTTGGCTTCCTCAATGAGCATGCCGTCCATGAGCTCCTCTAGCTCGCCGACCTCGTCTTTGTACGACGACAGGACGAGATCCGTGAACACGTCGCTGCCAGCGCGCACGCCTGTCGCTGGGGCCGCGAACCGCCTCGGCGCAAAGTGCACGACGGACTTTTCGACAGTGTTCTGTCGCCCAAGCGGCCTTGTGACGCGCGCACCGGCCTCGTGGACGTAGCAGGCGGGGAAGTGCGCGTCGCTCGTAAAGATACTGCGCCAGACAACGACGACGCGGTCGTCAAAGACAAACTCCTTCATCGCTGTGAGCAGGTCAATGGCCACAGTAGAGCCACTGCTGCCACTGGAGAGAGGGCGCTCGAGACGACACTTCTCTGCGAACACGTGCTCCGAGTCCCAGCTGCCGTCGTACGCGACCGTGTCCGTCCTCTCGCTCAGGCGTTCGCTCGCGATCCGCATCACCCGCGTCATCATCTCGAACGCGAACGGCGACACGTCCACATCCACGACCTCAACGATCGACTGGAGCTGGCGACTGGGACTCCCATCGCTCCTGAACTGGAATGACGTCTGTGAGAACGGCGCGTCTGGCAAGCGGTCGAGTCCTGCGGCCTGGAACATGTCGGCGACGTTGACGTAGGCGTCATCCAGTTCTGCTACGAGCCTCGCAAAGAGCACGTCGTCTCCAGGCTCCAGCCGCACTGTCTTGTGCCGCGTCTTGGCTGGGAACGCCAGTAATGGCGACGGAAGCGACGGCTCCAGAGCGCTGTGTGGCCAGTTGGACAGCGTCTCTTCCATGCCCACAACGAGCGTTCGCTGGAGCGCCAGCATGCCACGCAGGCGCTTGTTCTCCGACAGCGCGCGCTCACTGCCGGCCCGCTGGCGCTTCGCGATGCGCTCCCATTTGTGGGTCGCTACGGCCACTGGCGTTGGCTTTGTGGGCGTTGCCTCCAGCACTGTCTCGAGCACGAGCACTTGTTTACGCAAGTACTCGAGCTCGTCCTGCAGCCGCTCGCGTGACGGATTACGCATGCTCCCTGGCTTGGTCGTGCGCTTCCGGTTCGGGTTGTGCACGCGTGTGGATTTGGTCTTGTTCTCGAGTTCGTTCCCAGCACCCAAGCAATCAGCCGTGAGCGAGGCGCTCAACGTCCGAATTGCTTGCATGAGAGATAATCAGAGTACTGTTGCACACTCACAGGACACGGGCAGGACAGGACTTGATTGGCGCGAAATGTCGCGCTATTGTGCCCATACTCCGCGCAAGAGATCGCCTCGAGCACCAAGCTCGTCTCTGGGTCGTCAATAATGCTCGGCGCGCATCGCGATGCGCCACCTCCACAGGCCGAGTCACTTCAGAATTCGCCTCTGGCTTCTCAAACAGAAGCACAGAAGTCTCGCCCTCCTTGCTCGCCCACCGCAGCCATCACCTGAGCTCCGATGCGAGTACTTTGGGCCGCCACTCTCGCGCTCGTCGCTGTCATCGCGGCCAGCGCCGCCGCTTCCCCCATCGCGTCACTCAAGCTAGCGTTCCACGTCAAGCGAAGCTCCATGCTAGTGCACGGCTACTCCGACTTTGCCGTGTTCGTAAACCCAATCATATCGGCGGGGGTCAATAACGACACTCACACAGTGTCCTTCGACGGCACCGCCACGTTTGTGCAAGACGGAATCACGCACACGTACGTGCTCATGAGCGGCGTGCCGTACCACACTGTCGTGACTTTGGCTGGCGAGTCCACCACTTCGTGTGTCCCGACAGGACTGTTTCCGCCAGTGCACGCGGTGCTTGATGCCATCTCGAGTGCGACGCCCGTCTCGAACGTCGACTCGGCGCAAGAGATCACGTGTCCACACGGCCAGTTCCTGAAAGCGACGTTCGCGGGCGAGGACTTTGTGCTCTGCACCGCGAGTGGCGCCAGTGGGGCATTCAAAGCGTTCGGTGAAGATGTCGACGTCGAGTTCCAGTACCTGCAGCAACCGGCGGCGATCCCGACGCCGACTCACGCTCCTGCTAACTGCGCCAAGATCGCCGAAGGAGGCGCAGTGGCGCTGCAGGAGGCGTCGCTCGGGCTCCTCTGGGGCTCCCCTCAAAGCACGTTCAGTCGCTCTCTGCGTCAGGCTGCGCAGAGCGTGAGTCTCGCGAGCTCGTCCTGTGCGTGCAAGGGAACCCCAAAACCGTGTCTCTTCTTCCACGGCATGGATGTCCAAGAAGACGGCGGCCTCGTCGACGACTACGCGTTCTTTGGCGACGTCAAGCAGCATGCACCGTGCTGCTCGTCGTTCAAGTTTGCGCTCATGAACACGGTCGACAACGCGTGGACGGACGACGCGCTCCAGCACAAGACATGCGACTACGCGCTCTCGATGAGCCCGAAGAGCAGCTCCGCGACTCGCACGATCGAAGACACCATCATTGTCGCGCACTCGATGGGCAACCTCCAGCTCGCGGGTGCGGTGGCGACTGGGAAGTGCTCGCTCGGCGAGACCGCGCAGTGGATCGACCTCAGTGGCCCGCTCAAAGGCAGCATGGGCTCCGACCTCATCCGCATGGTGTGCGACGGCGGCAATGTCGGCCAGGACATCCTCAAGACGCTCGGCGGCCTGATCGGCCAGTGCCCCGGTACGGCGACGCGCAAGTCGCTCGTCTACGACGGCGGCAGCTACTGCAACGCCACGCAAGTGGCGCAATACGCAGCTGCTCGCAGCGTGCACAGTAAGCACGTGACAGCGTCGATCTGCGGCCGCAGCTATGCGGGGCTTCTCTCGGGCGAAGCAGTTGGTCTCTTCTTTGGCGGCACGATCATTCCCCACAAGTCGAGTGAGAACGACGGCGTCGTCGAGTTCCAGAGCTGCATCGCCGACCTCCCAGCGTCGCTCTACAAGGAGGACTACGCGAGTCCGTTCTACCGCGCCAAGCTCAACCACGCCGATACGACCATGCACAACGGCGACGCACTCTTCGACAAAGCCCAGAAACCAGTCAAGTGGTTCGAGTGTCTGCTGTAGAGCCGAGACGAGGTGCGCGTGCGTGTCGTGACGAATTACTGTAGGTCGTCACCACTGTTGAATCTTCTTCTCGTGGATATGTACACTCACACGTCGCCGCTCGTCGGCGTCCTGAACGAAGACACTGTCAGTAGACGGCCGACAACCCGTGAGCTCTCCCTCGACCGCGCATCGCTCAAGTTTCTCCTCTTTGCGTTGCTCTCAATCAGTGTGCGATCTCCATCCGCTTGTCCATGTCGCAGCTTGTCTTCGATGCGTGAGAGCACGAGCTCAGCTTGCGTCGCCTGCAAGGTCTTTGTGAGCGCGCCATCCAGACGCAACTTCCACGGCACTGCGGGTGCTCGCCGAAGCTGTCGCAAGTTCTGTGGTTCGTCGTTTAGTCGTCCGAGCTGTTGCCCGTCGACAGACCAGAGTGAGATACTCCCATTCTCGGTCAAACTCGCGATCAGCGGAGCGAGACCAGGAAGATGAAGGATTTCCAAACTCCGCACTGCGGAGGAGATGTGCGCGCGCCACTGGTGCATCACGTGCATGGGCTGCTTCGTCCGATTGGGGGTCTCATCGCCAGCGCTTGACGGGTACGCGTCGTCGCGAGGGCTCTCATCTCCGGGAACTCGGCTCAACTGTGATCTCTGGACACGTGCTATGATAGGCGACAGCACCGAGTCGAGGCTGTATACAGTGATGTAACCTGGTGGGGAGAACGTACCAACCAACGCATAGCAGTGACCACTGGGGCGTCAGCACATCGGACGTCGGTCATTGCAAATAACCAGTTCAGTAACACCAGACATATGAGCTCACCCTGATCGTCTGCCACGCACAGGCACCTGTCGTCGTGTCCATCGCTGCAGTACCATTGTGCCGCCACGACAACAGTGTCGTGACACGTCTCTCCTGGCGTCGGCACGGCTGTCTCGTCGCGCTCCGACCGATCGGTATGCGGTCCCACCGGCTCGGTGATGAAGAAGCTGGTCAAGCTAGCCACCTCGGTGCTCTGTTCGACCTTTCGATCTAAACGAGTGGGTAAGGTGTGCGTGAGCGTTGCGAGTCGCCCGAACGGGTGAGGGAGTGTCGGTGGGAGCGCGACAGTCGACCACAGCTCGAAGCAGCAGCTTCCAGCTTCAACGCAGACAAAGCACGGGAGCGGCGACAGGAAAACGATATGCGAGATCGACGGTAGCGACTTCCGTGGGCGGTTGGAGCTCGCTGTACATGTTCCCTGAGCCACCACAGCGCCGTTCTTGGCATTCCAGACACAGAGTGTCCCGTCCGTTGACGACCCCGACACGAGCAAGCGGAGCTCGCTGTGCAAGCTCAGCGACGACACACGGGAGAGCGCGCGCTCGGACGAAAGTCCCGCTGCGCTATCGTGAAGCGTCGAAAGACTCTCTTTCAAGATCTCCAGCAGACTTGTAAAGGTGATCATCTCATTCGAGCTCGCACCAGCGCCGATGCCGTGCAGCGGTGTCTGTTCGGTCGTATCAGCGCCTCCTTCTTCTTTGTCCCTCGTGAGACGCCCGAGTGTCGTTGGGAACGCAGTCTCGAGGACGAACGGCAGCTTGGACAACGGGATAGAGCCGCAATGGGCAGTGTCGACTTGCCCGAAGATCCGCATCAAACGATCAATCTCGTTGCCACAAAAGTACGCGCGAAGAGAGAGCGGCACCGAGTACTCTGGAGGAGACCGACTGCGTCTGCCGCGTGCGTAGTCGTCGTGTGGCGCAGATCCACTGAGGAATGCGCTCGACGCGCTTTGCACCCCACGCCAGTGGTTCAGCTTGAACAACACGTTGAGCGAGTCAAAGTGCGCGATCACAATGCTGCCGTTCGTTGCGCTGGACATCACCTGCTTCGTGTCGGCTAGCCACAGAACTGCACTGACCTCGGACAAGTGGATGCGGCGTTGAACAACCACCGAGCTGTTCGGAATCATCACGCGCGCCACGACGCCGTTCTCAGTTCCGACAAAGCACGAGAAGCAGTCGTCGACGAGGCAGGCACACGCCATCTCGGACCCAACGACTGGTGACGCTGTGCGTACGAGCAGCCCCGAGTTCGCGTCCCAGCTCTTCATCTCCCACGACGTGAGCGTGACAAAGTACTGCGTCGGCGGGCAGTAGAAGACAGCAACAGGTTTCTTAGATTCGTCGACACCGTCGCTGTCGTCGTCTTCTCCGAACCGCCCGCCGTCGTTCGTGATAGCTTCTTGGTCGACGTCGGCGTTGTCCAGTGACGGGGCTTGGTCGATGAAGAACACTGTCGAGTGCGCAACTGCGATGCGCTGCTTGGACGAGACGTAGCACATTGCAGTCATCGCACGCGACAGGTTACGTGTGATGCTGCGGTCCTTCACGTACGCGTCCTTTGTGATCGTCTGCACCGCAGCGAACTTGCGCAAGTCCCACACTTTTACCAGTCCGCTGTCGTCTGCAGTGATGATCTGGTGCGTGTTTGGCACCACTTCCATGCCGACAAGCTGGTTGCGGTGGCCAGTCAGCGAGCCAATCTTCTGCTCCACGTGCGGGTTCCACACTTGGACGCAGTGGTCCAAGCCTGCGCTGACCAGGTACCCGTTCTCCGCGTTGAACCGCAGCATCGACACGCTCTTCTTGTGGCCTGCGAGCGCTTTTGTGACGCGGTGAAGGTGCAGATCGATCATGTAGATCTTGCCGTCAAGACACGCGCTCGCGACCTGGTTCATCCCGTCAATCACGAGAAGGTCGGTCATGACTGGATGGCCTCGCTCAAAGAACGAGTGCGTGTGCGCCAGTGTGTCCAAGTTCCACGCGTGAACCTGTCCGTCTACGCACGCTGAGTACAGCCCCGTGGCATGCACGCCAGCGTGGCAGGCGAGCGCCAGTTGAGCTGTGCGCGCTGGTATTTGCTAGAAGCGAGCGGACGACGGTGTTAGTTGGATCCATGACTACACGAGATAGGAAACAAACCATCTCAGCGTCACCTTACCGCACCTGTCGGAGTGTCAGCGTGTCAATGTCGTACAGCGAGATCACTGGCGAGGTCGACGCTGTGACCACGTATCGTCCAAACGACGAGTAGAGTGCGTCCACGAGCTGCCCACTGTAGAAGCACAACACGAAAGCGTCATTCGATGGACATGAGAGCGAGATAGAGAAAGAGAGGCACAAAGGGGATAGAGGAAGTAGAGCTAGTCAACGCGTGTGCCTGAGGACAAGAGCAGAAGCAGCGACGAACCTCGCAGGAGCTCTCTCGACCGTGTTCGTCGACAGGTCGAGAAGCGAGAAACCGCGTTGCTTAGTGGCGGTCGTGAGCAGAATCTTGTCCACGTCTTCAAAGTAGAACTAGGGCGAGAGACATTGGCGCTGTCGGGGTCAGTGTGGCGAGTCTTTCACAGCAAGAACACGCTCGAGTCCGTACCATGCCAGTAACTTCTGCAGTCATGGTCAGTGGTGGCGGCGCTGCTTCCACTTGGTACTGTGTGCAAACGCTCTCTCGACCTAAGTAAGTTGATCGTTGCACGGCAAGGGACCTAGACAGCGTTCTAGCGCACCTTAAACGCTGTCGTGTCTTCATCGACAGTGCGAATATCTGGAAGCATAAGCGGGTCGATGGTGGGGAGTCCCACTTGCGACTGGGAAGTGCACATCCAGCAACTCTTCCGCACCTGTGTTCTGTGTGACATAGCGGCTGAAGTCGGCCCAGCTCAACGACCTCTGGGACCGAACGTCCGCTTTCCGGAACATTGTGCTGATCTCGCAGGTCAGTGCGACCTGAGAGGAGTGCTCGCATGCCATGTGAGCTCAGTGAGGGCTTTGCTGGGTATACACAAGACTGGTGAGAAAGACACACGCACCAGTTCACTCCTGGGCAACGAGTGCGCGTAGAGTCCATGGAGCATCACAGCAATGAAGTCTTCCTCGTTCAGCCGCCCGCTGGTCTCGAACGCCTGGTGCAGTGCCGCCATGCCGCTCGGATCTGAGGCGTCGCATACTCATACCGTCCTCACTCACCACGTTCATGTGCTCCCGAATGGGCAGTAGTGCAGCTGAAGACGCACCGAGATTCATGACGATGGAAGGCGAGCCAGTGTAGTCCTCCGGCACTTGACGGACTCGTTGATGACGAGCGTTCAATGCGGAGGCTACGTTGCTTTGTGTGGCCGCACGACCGTGGCGCGGCAGCAGACGCTGCTTCGAGACGGCGCTGACGATGTACTGGTACGCAGGGCTGCTGGTGTTGCCGGCCGCGAGCTTGGTCTTCTGCTCCCTCGAGTCGCGCGCGCTTTGGCTCTCTCGGATCTTGGGGAAGTAGCTGCTCGCCTCCGCCACGAAGCCATTCCCGCTCTGCTCGCGCCGACGCTGCGCTTCGATCGTCACAGGACGCTCAGCTTCGAAGCGGCGCCTTCCAGTCTGGAACGATACCGGGATCTGTGCACAACGACATCAGAGTAGAGTGAGGTGAGTTCGAGTCGTTGGTATTGGGGTTCTGTTGACCAACTGAAGCTGCGACTCGCCTCAGCTGGGAGGTACGTCTTTCGTCCATCGCGTACAGAGCTCTTCCCGCTCAGTGTCGCTGGAGGAGGCACCACGCTCGCAAAGAGCTTGGACATTGGCTCATCCAGTGTCGACTTGTTTGTTTGGTGGAGTTATGATATCCTTCTTGTACCGGTACTGTACTTACCGAAACTGAAGATTGAACTTGGTGTGACAGTCTGGTCGATTGCTCCTGGCAGTTTGTTTTGCTACGTAGTCAAGAGCCCGACTGGGATTTACTTTGGCTCTAGCGTGTGGATCTCAGCGTACGCGAGGACATCGTCCACGATCCGCGCTGTGTGCTGCGATGGAAGGAGCTCCAGCTCGACCTCTTGGAAGGCGACGACGTAGTTGCACTTTGTGTATCCCAATCTGCGGTCACTCGAAGCCACAGTCAGTCCTGCTGGGCTGCTACTCGTGTAGACGCAGGTAACGCACCTGTGAAACAGCTCTAGTGACGCGTCGTTCGCTTCGTGGATCTTGCAGTAGAACCGGCGGACGTTGAGTCTCGAAGTTGCTGGCGAAGTGGGCAAGAACGTGACGACACTGTCATCGCTACACGCTCACGTTGCCGTAGTCAGCGTCGCAACGCAGCCGCCACGCGCGACCGCACCGTATGCCATCATGAGCTCCACCGCTTCTTTCGCAAACCCACTACGCCGGTACTTGGACTCGGCGATCATTATCTCCATCTCACAGTTGAATGCGTCTTCGTAGTCGTTGAAGAAGAGATTCACGTCGCCCGCCATGCCTGCCAGTAGAGCCAGCCGCCACCCACACAGACACGTGAGTACGCACACGCTAAAGCCGAAGCGCATTGGGATGCGTCAGCAACGGCTGGAGCGTGTTCATTCGTACGACTGATCGCGTCGTCGTCGGTGAAGGACGCGTCCGCGTCGTTTGTCCCTTTCGCAAGGACAATGAACGTGCACTCTGCCGTCAAGAGACGGTAGTGGCGGGTGTTAGCGTCGCCACCTACAGCGGTTGAGCAGGATGAATCGCACACACAACGAGTGCAACCGCACGCACTCTTCTCGTCCTCTCGCCACGAGCGCTGCATCTCGTACTCCTCCTCCATGGACAGTGGCTCCGACGCTGTCATCTCTACAAACCACCGTGCAGCGCCAGCCGTCAGCTTCTGTTCGCTCTGCAGCAAACCACTTTGAGCAGAACATGCAAAAGTCAACGAACCCTGCAGCCACGGATCTTTCATCCACTCGTGGTACTTGGCGACATGCTCCTTCTCGTACGGCACGAGCGTCACGAGGCGCCCGACCTGCCTCTCGTCGCGCAACGCGGTTCAGCACCACGCTCGTCGTCTACAAGCTCATACACATACGAGATCGAGTCATGACGCACGAGCACGAGGTTTGCGTTGGCGCGCATTCTGGAGTGAAGGGAAACTGACTACATGGTAGCCTAAAACGTCACTGTACATGCCTTTTTAGGCTTCCAGGTAGTCGAGTCCGATAGGTAGCCATCACATTTCACAATCAATCTCGAGTTGCTTCGTCATTGCGTCGACATGACGCTGCTCGAAACGCTGCCGCTGCTCGTCGACCGCCGCTGGCTTGAGGTACCGTCCAATGCGCTTGGTAGTCGCCCATTACGTCGCCCGCTAGTCGCCACTCTCACTGACGCCAGCTGCCTCTGCACTGCGCAATAGGCTGATGATGTGGAGACACTCGCGCAACTCAATCACACCTTCCACAACATCACAGACTCGCGGAAGCTGCGGAGACGAGTGCTACGGGCACAGGGCTTCCCGCCGCACCGACGCATTCAGTGCGTCCAGGCTCTAAAACTATGACGCGCTTTGACGACGAGAGAGAGGCGCCCTAACGGCGAGCGTGCCACATATGCGTGTGTATGGATAAACGAACGATTCAGCTACTGGAAACTCTGTGTGAACGTGCAGCAGCTAGCAGACGACGTGGTGGGCGACGGTTCAGCACTCGAGTGGTACAAGCAGGTGTGTGTACAGTTGGTTAATGGGTGAGAGCGACCACACGTGGTGACGCGGGTGTGGACGCGACTGTGGTGGGCGTTCGCAGGCCATTGGGATCGAGAGCGTTTCGGACGCAGCGACGCTCGCGTCCACTGGAGTGGAAGGTGCGTCGTTCGAGCGCGTTGCTGGCATTAGACACTGCTGCAGATTACAGACACTCACACACACTGACGAGTGCACCAGGGGAGATCGCCAGAGACGTCGAGCGGACGTTCCCAGCCCTCGAGTTCTTCTCCGACGGCGGGGACGGCCACCGGCAGCTTGCGAATGTCCTCAAGTGCACAGCCGCTGCGGCAAAGGACGTGGCGTACTGTCAGGTACGCTGGTAGCTCCTGTATTGCTGACGGGTATGTAGCAGAATGTGAGTGCTGAGACGGTCGCTCGAAGCGGTGCAGGGCATGAACTACGTGGCGGCCGTGCTGCTCCTGCTGCTGAACGAAGACGACCGACGCTCTCTTGAGCGCGAGAGCGCGTGTCCAGACGAGACTGCGTTCTGGGTCATGTACGCGCTCGTGCGCAAGCGTGGGATGGCCGACATTTGGCGCGACAAGATGCCCGGGTGCGTGCGTGTGTACTGTGCGTGCACTGGGAGGGACTTAAAGGGACGTGGCGAGCGGCTGACGGGCAGGGCTTTTATCGTGGGGCGGCGACAGCCTCTCGCGGTGTATCTATCTCTACAACCAACTGCTGCAAGTCCACTTCAACGACCTGTACCAGCACCTGCGGCGGATCGGCATGCACCCGAGTTTCCTTGCGACACAGGTGCAGGCGTGTGTTCTCTTTCGTGTGCAGAGGTTGTTCGCATCGCCTCAAGAGCAATCGACAATGCTGACGAGCGCTCTGTGTGTTGTCCGTCTGTCTGGCGTTGGATCTATGGGACTTGTTCGTCCAGTGGTTTGTGACGCTGTTCGCACGCGTGCTGCCTGCCTCGAGCGTGTACCGCATCTGGGACCTCTTCTGGGTCGACGGCTGGAAGGTGGTGTTCCGTGTCGCACTGGCAATCACCGCGTTTCTCCGGCCGCGAATCATCGAAATGGTTGGCTAGGCACTCACTCGCTCGTGTGGGTGAGGACGCACTCGAGGCGAGCAACTCGGCTGCTCACATCGCATACTGCTTGGCTGCTGCGCATCACAGGACATGGAGCAGTGCAGCGACTTCTTTCGACGGAACCCAAGGCTCGGACTCGACAGTATCCCCATCGAGGAGCTCGTTGCCAGCGCGCTGGCGTTCAAGATCACCCGGAGCGTGCTCGCCAAGATGGAGAGAGAGCGACACACAGAGGTACAGCATTCATTCACCTTACTCGGTGAAGAGGAAGAGGAGCGATTCCCACCCACGCTCACACGCTCACACTGGTGTTGCGGTCGTTTCCGCCTTGCAGTACCTCCGCCTCCGTCTTCAGCAGACGCCGCTGTCGTATGAGCACAGCGTACTGTTCCCGAACCTCGAGGGCAGCGACGCCGACCCTGCGCCGACGCTCAACGTCATCCGGCGCCAGCTCCAGCACTTTGACGCGGACGTTGCGGGCGACACCGTGGTGCTGCGCCACAAGATCGAAGACATCGACAAGTCGCTCGCGTCGGCGACCGCGACGCTGTTGGAAGCGAACTACGCGCTCACGGACGTCACGTTCCAGCTCGAAGACCACTTGGACGCTGAGCAGCGACTGCGCGCGCAGTATGATACGCTGTCGGCTGTCGCTGTCGCGGAAGCCACATCGCCGGCGCTCAACAGTGTCGCGGGCTCGCGCGGTTCCCTGCTGCCGCTCTGGAGCCCAGCGGCAGCGATCGCGTACTTCAACAGCCGCATGTCCGGCTGCCTCGAGCGCGCGACGCGGCTGTCGCTGCTCACGAGTCGGAGCGCGTCGCAGTCGCGCGACTTGGACGCGCTCGACCCGGAGCGTGAGGAGGAGGACCGGAAGCTGTCGCACCTTGAAGCGCTCGTGCCGCACCTCGCAGCCGACTTGAAGGCGCTCCAGCGCACGATGGACGCCAATAAGCGCGAACTCGAAAGTGTGCGCGCCAGGTACGTGGCGCTCCAGCAGCGCCGGCAGCTCGCGCAAGTGGCGTTCGAGGAGGCACAGCAGTTCAAAGACCGGCTGTCGGACCAGATGCTGCAGCTCTTGCTCACGACGGAGCGCCGGAAGACCTCGAAAATGCGCCAGCTCTTCGCGCAGGTCGACGGCATCGACGGCGACAACGACAGTGGGCACGCACTGACCTGACCTGATCTCCACGCGCAAAACTTGTATTGGGGGAAGAGAGAGATGGATCTAAACTACTAACCGGATGCGAGGCGATGTCGGGGACGTGGCGTGATGGGCGACAGACGACGGATTCACAAGCAATCCACACACCTTCCACACACAAGCGAGTCTCCCGCACGACCGCGAAACGCCCATCCACGCCGAGCTGAGCTGCGAGGAAGCCTGGGAGACCATGGAGGGGAACCCACCCCCTCGTCCCGGCACTCGTGCGTCGCGTCACCGTATTAGTTGATGGCCGGGAAGTCCTCCGCGGTCGGGAAAGCTTCTTCTGCGGCCGGGAAGTCCTCGGCTGCAGCAGCGACAGCTGGGAAGTCCTCCGCGGACGGCACGACAGGCGCAGACGGGCCGATCCCTGGGCCCCACGCCGAGAACGGCGCCGTGACCGGCGCCTCCGAGCTCGGACCGCCGAGCGACGGGAACGCGTTCTTGTCGCCGGCGTTAAACTTCTTGTTGCCGCCCGTCTTCTTTGCCTTCTTGGGCGACGACGTTGCCGCATCCGCCGATGCCGGCGCCGTCTCCTTCTCCACCTCAGCAGCCTTCGGACGCGACGTCTGCGCAGCAAACCACGCCTTCTTCTCCTTGATCGCGGCCAGCGACTCCGAGACCGCGCCGACCGTCGACGGCGGCACGAGACCAATCGTGCTGAACGCGTCGAGCTGTGCGAGCGCGATCGCGACCTTGGCCTCCTTCTTCCCCTTCTTCGGGCCCGCGGCCGCCTTCTTGCCCTTCTTCTTGCCACTGCCAAAGCTGAAGTAGTCCTCCTCCTTGCGCTTGAGCGGCTTGAGCCCATCGAGCTCGACGACCGCCGCCGCCGTCTCGTTCGCTGCCGCCGCCTCTTGCTGCGCTTCCTTAAGCTCCTTTGCGAACGCGTTCTCGAGGTACGCAACGAGCACGTCCGACAGGTCCATTTCGTCCTGGTACGGGTGGATCTTGGCCATCTCCTTCTCGTAGTCGGCGAGCTTCGCCTCGTACTCGGCCTTCTTCGCTTCGTCCTCCTTCTTGCGCTCGAGGTCCTTCTTGAAGCGCACAAGGCGGATGTTCTGGTAGTACTTGTTGTTCTCTTCACGGAACGCATTGCGCAGCTCCTTGAGCGCCGTGAACTGGTCGTCCAGCTGCTTCTTGATCGCCGTGCGCTCGTCTGCCAGCACTGGGAACTTGTCGGCCTTGTTCTCTTCTTCGTTGAGCCGGTAGAGCTCGTCGAGTGCGAGCTTCTGCGCCGTCAGCTTCTCCTGCACCGCGTCGATCTCGAGGTTCTTGGCCGCTTGGAGCGCGCGCATGTCCTTGATCGAGTCGCTGTGCTTGTCGACGGCGTCTTTCTCGGTCGCAAACTTGGCCACTTGGAGCTTCTGCTGCTGCAGCGCTTCAATCTCCTTGATGATCCGCTTCTCCTCGACGAGCGCCATCGACCGCGTCTCTTGCTGGTGGCGCAGCGACGCAATCTCGCGCTCAAACTCCTCCTCGGAGCTGAACTTGAGCGCCGACCGGAGGCTCCGCTGGGTCTTCACGGTCGCCTCTTTCGCGTCCTGCACGCCCTTGAGCTTCGCCGTGATCTGGTTGCGCTGCTGGATCAAGTTGTCCTTCTCCGCACGCAGCGAGCTGAACACTGCTTTCGCCGCTTTGATTGGCTCGCCGTACTTGCCGCGGCCGCCCTTGAGCGCGTCCATCTCCGCACGGATCACATTCTGTGTGGAGCACCAACCACACAGTCGTGTGAGTGAGAAGTGGAGAGGGTACAGTACAGCACAGTGACCCTTTCACAGTCAAAAGAGTTCAAAATGGCAACACGCACCGTCCGCGCCTGCAGCTTCTTGATCTCCGTGTCGATCTTGGCGATCGCGGCCTCGTGCGCTGCCTTGTCGGGCTTGGGCAGGCGCTCAATGACGTCCGGGATGTCGGCTTCCGTGAGCTCCGGGCGTTCCGGGCGTGGCGCGCGGGCCGGGGCTGCTGCGCGAGGGGATCCAGTGTCGCTCATGGTGGGGAAGAGATAGAGAGGCAGGGACGGACGGGAGGGGAGGGGGTGAAAAACAGGAGCTGGGAGCTCGGAGAGCCGCTGCTGCTTGCTCGCTGCGAGGGAGCGAAGGGCGAAATGACCGCGGCCGGCCACCACTCGCACGAACGCGTGGCACGTGGATTGCCTCAGATATTTCACTATCGACTTTATCCGCACTTTGATGGATTTACAGAAATAACCCCGGTCTCACACAACCAGCCCTATACGAATTCCAATATGTTGGTCGTCTCGACACCAGACCTCGAAGCCTTCTCGTAGCTTTTGGCAACGAGTCCAGCGGAGACTCTGACGAGCGACACGACACCCGAAGCTGGAGTCTTTGTGAGTGCACCTGCGTGTTCTCGCTGTTCGGCTTGGGAACGCAGGTGTTCGCCACCAAACACATCACAGTTTTCGTCTCGAGGGCTGTCGATACGCAGTATCTAACGCTGCCCACAGACGATCGCCATTCCGCGCGTAAAGTAAGCTCTTTCAGCACTTGTGCGTGAGCGATCCGATCCAATGGCAGCCCGCAGCACGACCGCGCGCGACAGACCTGCAATCTGCACATGGTGGTGTCGCCTCGGGGCTCGAGCAGCTCAAGTCGCTGGCGTGCTACAAATTCAAGATTGCCGATTTGGACTTGTGGCATACATTGTGGAGTATCCCTTGAAAAGTGGGAAAAACGTGCGATTGTGAAAATGGTTGTCCCACTCTAAAACCTCGGGTCTCGTCCCTCACATTTGCGAGCCACACTGCAACAAGAGCTCCAGCACGCAAGTCCCCTCCTGTCGCGCTCCACCGCCTCCTCCAGCGCAACCACAAGCCGAGCCGAGCACAGCTCCTCCCTCTTCGATGATGAACCGCAGCTCGCCCGTCCCCACGAACTCGCTCGTGTCGCCGCTGCTCACGGACCTCTACCAGCTCACCATGTGCGTCAGTCGGTCTGTCTGTCTCGGTATCCAAGTCCACTTGCATGGCACGATGCACGACTGACCCAACCCTGCCTGCCTGCTTGTGTGCGCAGGGTGTACGCGTACTGGAAAGTCGGCCGCCACAACGAGCACGCAGTCTTTGACCTCTTTTTCCGCAAGAACCCGTTCAAGGGCGAGTACACGGTCTTTGCTGGGCTCGAAGAGGTGCGTCGCGATTGCTTGGCTCTTGCTGCCGTATCGACCGTACTGACGCGCACATATGATGACGCATTCCTATTCGCATTGCAACGCACAGGCGCTCGGACTTATCAACACGTTCAAGTTTACCGAGTCGGACATTGCGTACCTCCGTCAAGTGCTCACGACCGCTGAAGACGAGTTCTTTACGTGGCTCGCAACGCTCGACTGCTCGCAAATCAAGGTTTACGCAATCAAGGTGCGGATTCCATGCCACTCGTGTAGTGTTACCGGATACCTTATTCACATTGCGGGCGTTCCGTTCCAACCCGACTATTTGCGAACCCCAGGAAGGCACGATCGTGTTCCCACGCATCCCACTGCTGCGCATCGAAGGCAACCTCGCAGTCGGCCAGCTGCTCGAGACGCCGCTGCTGAATTTGCTCAACTTTGCGAGTCTGAT
This sequence comes from Globisporangium megalacanthum, assembly GCA_023334115.1. Lineage (NCBI taxonomy): Eukaryota > Oomycota > Peronosporomycetes > Pythiales > Pythiaceae > Globisporangium > Globisporangium megalacanthum. The sequence goes on from JAASGD010000588.1 coordinate 15,790, forward strand.
CACCACGAACGCGACGCGTTTCAAGCGCGCAGCTGGCGCGGACAAGAAGCTGCTGGAGTTTGGACTCCGACGCGCCCAAGGCCCGGACGGCGGCCTCAGCGCGTCGCGGTACGCGTACATGGCGGGCTTTGCTGGCACGAGCAACGTGCTGGCGGGTAAGCTGCACGGCATCCCAGTCATGGGCACGCACGCGCACGCGTTCGTCCAGGCGCACACGGACCTGAGCGACGTGAAGGTGCGGGCGGGCGTACGAAAGGGCTATCAGCTCAGGCGATACATTCAATGCTGACTGACGCTTATGACGGTGGATGGTGCACAGGTGCCGACGCTTGACGGTAAGGACTTCTTGGGCCTCGTCCTCAAGTACCGACAGGAACTCGACTGCTTGCGCACGAACGACGTACGTGGCTATCGGATGCGCCGTTGCTGGAACTTGTGGGAGGAGATTCGCAAAGCTGACTGAGCCACGCGTGTGTGCGTTGTGGGATGGACATAGGGCGAGCTGGCGGCGTTCATCTCGTACGCGGTGGCGTTCCCGTCGCAGTTTCTTGCGCTTGTGGACACGTACGAGACGCTCGCGGTGCGTTCTTGTGCGCTTACTGGGGACAGGAAAAGGAGAGACAGTAGTAAACGACGTGCGGCTGACGCGACTGCCGTGCGTGTGTGTGCCCTCATTTCACCAGTCGGGCGTCCCGAACTTCCTCTGCGTCTCTCTCGCTCTGCACGAGCTCGGCTACAAACCCGTCGGCGTGCGTCTCGACAGCGGCGACCTCGCGTACCTCTCCAAGCAGGCGCGCGTTGCGTTCAAAGCAGCGGCCGATCGCTTCAACATTGACTACTTTGCGTCACTCAGTATCACAGCGAGCAACGACATTAACGAAGCGGTGCTGAACTCGCTCAACGAGCAGGTGCGTGCGACCCGTGGACACTTGTACTTGTGGGTGTCAGTGGTTCGTACTCACAACGCTGCTGTCCACACTGACAGGGCCACGAGATCGACGCGTACGGCATCGGGACGCACCTCGTGACGTGCCAAGCCCAGCCTGCGCTCGGGATGGTCTACAAGCTCGTGGAGATCAAGGGCGAGCCACGCATTAAACTGTCGCAGGACGCGAGCAAAGTGACGATCCCAGGCCGCAAAGAGGCGTACCGGCTCGTGGGCTCGAACGGCAGTCCGCTCCTCGACCTCATGGTCGGCTGCGACGAGAAACCGCCCGGGGTCGGCAAGAAGATGCTCTGCCGCAACCCGTTCGACGAGCTCCGTCGCGCGTACGTGACACCGTCGTCTGTGATCCCACTGCACCACTTGGTCTGGGACGGTCCGGACGGCGGCGTCGTGGGTGTGCTACCGACGCTCGAAGAGCGGCGAGCGTACGTGGCGGCGCAGTTTGAGTTCATCCGCGAAGACGTGGTGCGGTCGCTCAACCCGACGCCGTACAAAGTGTCGGTCTCGTCCGAGCTCTACGACTTTATCCACGAGCTCTGGATGAAGGAGTTCCCTGTCAAGGAGCTCGACTGAGTCGTGGGGCGACTGGGGCGGAGATGAGTGAAGAGAAGTGGAGAGAGGAGGAGAGGCGACGGCGTTTTGGGAGAACGAGATGATAGGAGGCGGCGCGTCCGCAGCACTGGAGCTGAGACCGTTGGAGTACAATGCACACACAGTAGATAATGAAAGAGAGAGAGACCTGGATAGTATTCACTGGGTGATATTCACTCGTGCTTGGGCTTTGGCGGCGTCTGCTTGGCCTTATTGAGAAAGTGCTCCCGGAACTCGGCGCGCTTGACGATGACAATCATCTCCACCATCCTCTTCATGCTCAGGAGCTACATACAATTTGTATGAGACCGTCAGTCTCTCGGTTTCAACACATACGACACAACAAGGACGCACCAACTGGAAGAAGCCGGCAGCGAGCAGTGGCCCTGCGTAGAAGAGGCCCATGAAGACCCCGCGCGGGTCAAAGTAGTTTTGCGTCGCGAAGAGGCGCCAGTTGCGCTGCCCCCAGCTGTTGAGCGGCTCCGTGACCGCGACCAGCAGCACAATGGCCGCGAAGAGCGCGGCCTGTATCGCGAGTCGCTTGCGTGTGGCGAACACCGCGACGAAGAGCAGTGCGTGGCTCGCGAGCGCGCCAACGATCAGCGGCTCGGTCCAGTCCACGGCCTCGTACCAGCGGATCATGAGGTGTCCATACTGCGCCTGCAGACTGCGCTTGAGCTCCGGCACGAGCTGCTCCATCGTGGCGGAGGCCGTGACAAATTGGGATGTCGAAGTGGCCTTCAATCAAGTTTTTGTATTGTGGAAAAATGCACACTGAGGTTCGCTGCATACTCACTACAAGGTATTACGCGAATGCATCTCAGTCCTCCTTGTACTCGTCGCCCATGGCCTCCTCGATCATGCCCTTGAGCTCCAGTCTGCACATTGGTGGCGACAAAAACAACGTCGTCGTCAGCGCCGTCCCTCCATACAACAAGAGAAGAACGGACTCCTTCCATTCCCTCACACGCACCGAATCTCCGACACCTCGTCGCCCTGGAGCACGTCCTTCACGAAACGCGCCTCCACCCGCATCTGCACCATCTCGAGTGCCCCACGGAGCACACCACAGAGCACGTTCGAGTACCAGAGCACGCCGTACGCGCTGGGGGGCAGCTCAACGAACTCTATAGACCGCAAAGGACCGACAGCAGTCAGGGGACAACGCACGCCTCCCTCTCTCAAGCGAATACATACGCTAGTAGACACACAGACACGCACCTGTGAGCGGGTTCTCGTAAATTAGCAGACTGCACGCGTTGCCCTCGGCGTTCCAGTGCGCCACTTCAGCGCTCACACCGAGGAACATTTTGAACGCGACCTTGGCGATCACTTCGGCCGACTCTTTAAAGTCCTGGCAGTTGCTCACGCCCGACTTGGCGAGGAACTCGTCGATGAGGCGGATGCCAATGTTGTAGCCCCTATTGCCCATACATTAAGAGAGAGAGAGGACGTTGGTGTCAGTCATTCCCTCGCTCGCTCGCCTCAATGAGCAGCCACTCGCACCCACATACGCACATGTTGTCGAGTTGCTGGTTCACCTCCTTGAGGTCTTCAAAGTCCTTGATGAGCTGTTGGTGTCATGAGAAGACGAAGGTGTATGAGACAGCGAAGAGAGGCGCTACATTGAACAAGAGGGCGCTGGAAGTCCGCACCTGCGTCACCATTGCGCCGTACGTGAGCGCAAAGACCTCGCCGTTCTAGCGGTTCGAGAGCGAGTGACGCGTCAGTTCAAGCACTGGAGAAAGGATTACAGAGCGGTAGAGTAGTGGACGCGTGAGTACGTACGACTTTCGTCATCTTGGTCCACGCGACGTCGCCCACGCGCTGGTTCGGCCGCGCTGCCGCCATCTTTCGCTTCTTTTCAAGTTGAAACACAAAACACGGAGTGATAGCGTCAAGATTCCGACAACTCTTTAAACTTATACATTTCTTTTGACCAATCACGCAAACTTAAAATGAGTTATTAGCCAATAGCAGCATCCCATTTGGATTTTGCTGGAAGAGTCGTATTCCGACAAATGTCCTGCTGGAATATGACGCAGATATTTAATATTGAATACATTTTTTTAGTATAATCCACATTCCGCTAATGTCACCAAGATTCCGACATTTCTCTAAATTTACAGTTTTGCGCGAAGGGTCACCGGCTGTTTGGTGTCTCTGGTGCTGGACAGA
>JAASGD010000589.1:0-19501 GCA_023334115.1 Globisporangium megalacanthum
CTCACTGCTTCGAGTGGCTTCTTGTCCATTTGCTGGAGCTCCAGCTTCAACTTGACGACGCTCTGCTCCAAACGACCGCATGGCTCCACTCTGCTAGTGCTGCTGGTGTGGCTGATGCTCTTTCGACTTTCACGGATCTGTCTCCCTCACTCGTTCTTCTCGCTCACTGTGTTAGAAGCCCGTCTTTGCGATCCTCCCGTCCCCGTTTCTCGACCTATCTTGGCACCGGAAGTTTCGCGAGTGAGAGGCAGTGGAGCCCGCTCTCTCTCTCGCCTCTCTCTCGCTCGTGTTCGGAGCGTTCTTCGCGCCCGCCTCTTACCGGCTCAACAAGAACACCACAGCTCACGTGCGACCGCCGTAGTGCGCTGTCGGCGCCGTCCAGCGCTTCGACACGCTGCGCGCAATTCCACGTCGCTCGACGTGCGCGTCCGATTGGCCAGCAACCAGCTGGAGTTGAAGCGGACTTCAAGCAGTGTAGACGAACTGCTGTCTTCTAATCCAAGAGATGTTGCGGAAGGAGAAGCGCAGGGAGCGAGTGCCAGTCGCGCTTGTGCGAGCACACATTCGCCAGGTCATTCAGCTGCCAAGCGCCATGCAGGGAGAACGTGCGGGACGTGCCTGTGTCTGTCACGCTCAGGATACAACCTTGAGAATGTATGGAGTGGAGTAGTGTTCATTACTATACAAAAGCCAAGTCCGAGAAGGCACATGGTGGCAAGTGTGTAGCATCGCATCCTCCTCATTTTTCCACTCAATTTGCATTTCCTACTCAAAAGCATGGATTTTGGTTTCATGAAGAATCAAGGTTTACACAAATGCATTCTTTAATTACATACCCTTCGAAACATAGCAACCCCGCATATCCTTTTTCGAAGGGAAAGCGCCACATGAAGCCAAATTTAGCGCATCTCCTGGGTTCGCTCGCTCCAAAAATAGAGAAACCACCTTTCACCGCCGCCTTCTCAAGTGCGCGTCTGGTCCCTTCCTTCCGCCGCCCCATTCGCGCTTCCGCTCCACCGCGTCCGTCTCCCCCACCCCCACCTCGTCTCCCTCGCCGTCACTATGAGCAGCAATCCGTTCCAGGTTTGTCAGCGTCAGCCTCCTTCGCAATAGACAAAAACGTGGTCCACTAACCTGCCCGCTCCATCTCAGGACCCGTCGGTGCTGCACGCGTCGTCTCCTGCGGCAGCTCCGCCCACGCTCAATATCTCCCATGCGTCGACCGCCATGCCGCCACCGCCCGTGATCTCTCCGCCAGGCGCGTACGCGTACGGCGCTGCGCCGGTGGGCTCCCCCGTCAGCAAGTCGCCGCCACCGCCGCACAACCTCATGGATGAGATTGGCGACTCGTACGTGTGTGTGTGGGATGCGTGTGATTGGATGACTGGCTAACAAGCTTGAATGCAACGACTGACTGACTGTCCGACAGGATCAAAGCCACGAACAGCACGACGATCTTACGGATCATGCGCACTGTGAACATGCTGCTGGCGACCGCGACGGTGGTCGTTGGCGTGCTCGCGTGGATCATGGGCTACGTCTCGAGCTTCCAGAAAGTCATCGCTGGGATCTACATCATGTACGTCGTGTGGTTTGTGGACACGGACAGACCGCGCTTGGCGTTTTAATTGGGTGACTGACAATCGTATGATGCAACCTCCAACCTACGTGGGGCAGCTTGTTCGGGGTGCTGCTGTTGGCGTTTGAGCTGCGCACAGATAAGCTCGACCGGCTCTTCCGCGAGAACTTTGGGTTCATGTACGGGAACCAGACGCGCACGGTCTTCCTCCTCTTCATCGCGATCTGGCCGCTCTCGATGGGCAACTTCTGGCTCACGATCCTCGACGCCGTCCTGCTCTTTGTCAACGCATTCTTCAACTACTTTGTGATCAACCAGCACCCGGCGTTCTCGCACCACGACAAGCCGACCGCCGCATTTGGCGCGCAGCCGTCGCAGCCGCAGCCTGCGGACACGCAGGTGTGAGGACGAACCCGATGGCAACGGTGGTGGCCCAGCCCACCCGCCTTGCCCAGCAGCTCACAGCTTCTAATGTATGCGAAATCTTCAGCAACCAACCTACACTTTTGCATACCGGAACCTTCATTCTCCTTCGTTTTTTCTCTATTCGACTAGTGTACCCATCTACGCCAACCTACCAACACTCCTGGTTTCCTTTTCCCATTTTCCGTTACATGGCTGCATGCCCAGCGCGGTGCAGCACTTGGGAGAGCGGCGTGGGCGCGAAGCGGGACGCGCGGTGGAACGAGAGCGCGTAGAACGCGTCTTCGAACGCCGCGCTCACGCGTGCGATCGCAAACGCCCCGGCCGCTGCATTGTGCTGCCCGCCAGCTGGCGCGACCGGGTCGTCAAGCACGAGCTGCGGAACGAGCGTAACGCCATTACTGCGGAGCACGTGGGGGGCGAGAAAGTACTCGCCGAACGCTTCCGGCTGGAGCGAAATGCCAGTCGTCGCGTAGTCGAACGTGAGGCCGTAGAACTCGAGAAAGTCGAGCAAGAGCCGCCCGAGCGCAGCGTCGGGCACTGTGCGCGCAGTGAGCTCTTGGCGCTCGACGAGGTAGACGGCCAAGAGCGCGACTGCGTACGAGCTCAAGCCACCTGTGAACGCGTTGTTGAGCCCGCGTTCGCGCAGCAGCTGCCGCACTACGACAATGAGCGCGTGCAGCGCGGGCAGCGCAGTCACGTACGCGCGCACGAGTTCGCTCGCGTCCAAACCGCTGCGTGTGTGGACGTTCTCGACGGAAATGTCTACGCGCAGTCCCCGCTCCGCGAGCACGAGCTTTGCGACTGGGACTTTTGCGCTACTGACCACGTCGATGCGCTCGACCCAGTGCTGTTTACGTAAACGCGTCGCGAGCAGCTCGAGCTCCTGTTTGCCGACAACAAACCGCGTCGGCACGTCCGGGTCGTGCTCGCTCGAGAGACCGAGGACGACGACGTCGACGTCACTCGATGGGAGCCAGAGCCCGCTCGCAAACGACCCAAAGCACGCGACCGACGCCTCGGGCCACGTCGCCTGCACACATGCTGCAATGTGCGCGACCGCGTCGTCGATCGCTGGCTGTAGCGTCGCGACGAGCGTGCGTGTGTACGCACAGTAGCTCGCGATTTCGTTGCCCAAACTATGTCATGAGCGGCAGAAGCAAGTGTGAGGAGAATGGGAGCTTTTCGTCCACAGAGTGTGTTTGCGTCGACAGCGGACAGTACGTACCGCTCGTCGAGCGGCACTGCCGGGTCGTTTACGAACGCCATGCGCGGCTGCCACGCGATTGCGTGTGGTGCGTCTGCGTCCACTTCCGCCGCCGCTTTGTCGTTGTTGTTGTTGTTGGTGGTGGTGTGGCTCTTGGGTTTACTCTTGCTTTTGCTCTTGCGCTTCGGCTTGGCGCTCTTCGCAGCGCCAGCGGAGCTCTTGCGGCTCTTGGCTCCTGGTGCTGCCTGCTGCTGCGCAGAAGCGGCTGCCATCTCTCGGAGGCTGCGGCCGCCAGCAGCCAGCGATGGCGGTGCGCTGCTCGGTCGCGCGCTGTTCGCGAGCATCGAGCGACGTGGTCGGGAGCGTGCGAAGCAGATTTGAATGTGCTGGTTGCCAAAATACCGGTATCCGAAAAATGAGAGACTGGACCGGAGAAATGATGGACTTGCTGGACGCTCGTGGTCGCATTTGACGGCTTGAAAGCACTTATGGCTGGAGCCATAGGGCTCCATTGATGGACACGGAGCGAGGTCAAGGTCAAAGAAGAGGTCGATGCAAAGGTGGTTGGTGTATGTAGCGGACCAGACAGGAGCCTCCTCATGCAGGAGACCAAGGTCCAGTGGACGTCGTCGATTCTGTGAACTCCGGGCTCAAGCTCGAAGCGGCGCCGCCATTCCCGCAGTCACGCTCGCCTCTCCTCGCCCCCCATGCGGTCGCTGGCAGCACTTAAGACCCGCGGCTAGAGGCGGCTTGGCACTTTCGCGTTGAAGAGCGACGTGGTCGCAGTCGACAGCAAGTTGGTGATGATCCGAGTGCGCTGAGGTGTCGGCCAGCGTGTGGGAGAAGGCGTCGACATCCACGACTTCCGCAGACTCACCCCCAAGAGCACGCACTCGACGATAACAACTGGTCCGAGCAGCAGCGTCTTCAGACCCACGTCGATGCCTTCAGAGACGCTGGCATCAACGCTGCGGACGTCCTGACGCGAGTGACCGGAACGCCGACAGCGTTCATCAATCTCCTCTCAAGTGGCTACGTCGCTTGGAGCTGGAGCGCCGCCTTCTCGGTCAGGAGTGTGCAAGTGTTCGGAATGATGCTGTAGGACCAGCGTGGCGACGAGTGTTGCATCCATCGGGAGATCGAGGGCTTCGCCACCACGAAGGAGGACGCAATTCTGCGACGACCGCCAAAACCAACGACAATGTCGACAACAGAGCTGTCGGCGACAGCCAGCGTCCATAAACGCAGCCGCAGATGCTCGCCCGGCGCTACCTCCGACGCCTCCACAACCAGAACACGCCGATGACGATCGCAGCGGGCAGCACCGTGAGCACAACGATCGCAACGAACGTCGAGCCCGACAAGAACGACGCATGTCCTGCCTCTTGTGCTGTCGGAGGGGCGACAGACGGACGCAGCTGTGGCTCGCCAACTGGCTCCAGCGTGAGCACCGGAGCCTCGATGCTCTCGTTGAACGGGGCTTCTGCTGGACTCCAGCTCGCTCGCAAGGACGATGGCTGCGGACTCTCAACTTCGTCTGGGAATTCCGCTCGCCGTTGCGACTCGTACGTGAGTTCTCCGCGCCAGCGTCTCGGAGACAATGGCGCAGCTGCTGCTGTAGCTTTAGCCGTAGCAGACGCGAACACAGAGTCGTCCGAAGGACATCTACGTGCTACAGACGCACACTCAGCGCTGCGTCGCTGCGAGTCGGCTAACACTACGAGCAACTGCTCGTTCCGAGCGCGCTCCCGGCTCACTATGTGGCGCTCGCGAGCCAAAAGCTCTCGCACAACCACCAGCTCCTGCTGCTGCCGCCAAAGCGGATCCGGGATAAGACCCCGAGTCTCGTGATGACGACGCGGTCGCCACTCGCCATCCATCTTCGCCATCCTGTTTGTCGCCTTGGAGAGTGCGTGAGCTGTCGATGCGGATTGCAAACTGCCAACTCGCTCGTTCGCGGCTGCTGTTACTTGTAAGCAGGTCGCTTGCTGTCGCCCTCTGAGACTCGCGTGAGAGGCCCTGAGGCTAAGAGAGCTAAGATACGCGAGTAAGAGATACGCGCACTGGTGGTCTTCATTCTCGATAAAATCATGACACGGAGTGACGCCATCTCGTTCTGATTAATTGATAAATACGAACTCCACATACAGTACATCCCCACCAGCACTCATAGCATCCCGACGTTGTTGTCGGCGTACGCAACGGAACGAACAGTAGACGGAGACACTGTCGATAGATACGAGTCCGACGTGGACCGGTAGTTGGACCCAGCGCTCGCTGCGATCTGCCGCAGCTGGTACGCAACTTGGACAGCGCTCGGCCGCACGGACGGGTCTAGGGCGAGGCACTGGCGGGCGAGCGCGACCACGTCAACAGCAGCGTTCGTGCTGAACGCCGGCTGGACTTCGCCGGACGCGACGCGAGTCAGCAGACACGCCTCGGGGATGTCTGCGAACTCGGTGTACGGGATGCGGAACGTATCGAGCTCCGAGAGGATGACACCGAACGAGTATATGTCGACTGCTTCCGAGTACCGGCCGTTCCCGACGAGCACCTCGGGTGCGGTCCAGCGCGCCGTGCCGACACCTGCGGTCTGCGTGCTCGCGTCCTCGCTCTGCACCCGCGAGCCGCCAAAGTCCGTCAGCTTGGCGCACAGTCCGTCGCTTAGGAGGACGTTCCGGGACTTGAGATCGCGGTGGACGACGAGCGGACTGAGCGAGTGGAGGTACACGAGCGCTTCGGCGACGTCGGTCGCGATCTGGAGCGTCGTGGGGCCCCAGAAGCTCGCGCTGTCGTCGTGGGTCGCCTCGGACGCGACGCTGCTCCGAGTCGTTGCCATGTACGAGCACAGGTCGCCGCGCGCCATGTACTCGACGAGCGCTTGGATGTCGCTCTCCATTGTCCACGCGACGCCGACAAACGACACGATCTTGGGGTGCGACAGCCGTGCAACAAGCCGGATTTCAGCGATGAACTGCTGGATCTCGGCGCGAACAAGCGGCTCGGCTGGCCGCTTCTTGAGACGCTTCACAGCCACGAAGCCGCCGAGGTACCGTGCGAGCCACACGTCGCCAAAGAAGCCGGTTCCGAGCAGCTCGACGTCGTGGATCTGCGCGGCGTCGACACGCCACCGGAGGAGCTCTTCGTCGTCCCAGACCGAGACGAACCGTCGGCTCCCACTCGTTGAGCTGCCGAACGACGCGTGGGAACTGAGCTTGCTGCTTGTCGTCACGTAGTCGCCGACACCCGTGCCCATGTCGATACGGCGGACGGGACTCTCGAGGATCGAGTCGCTCTCCAAGTCGTCGACAATGAACATGCGCTTATCGGTGACGGAGCCGCGGCCGTTGCCGGCACTAGCGTGCGGCCAGAGCAGCTCGGACTGGTTCATAGCTGTGCGTCGGCGTTGCCAGACGACAGCGCCGACAGCGGCCGCGACAACGCACAGCGCGCCGACTGCGACTAGGACGTACACTGTCGGGCTCGTGCTGTGCGCGTCCTCACGGCTGCGCAACGCCGCCGCTGCGGTCGTCACACAGACACTGTACGCGTGCACTTGGATCGCTGTGTCGCACGTTGTTGCGAGCGCGTCAGCGTTGATGGAAAAGTTGCCGAGCTTAGCGAGGAACGCGGCTTGGTCGGTCGTGAACGCGACGCCCGTGAGCTTTGGGCTGTCGAGTGTGAGCACTTCGAGTGCTGCGAGCTGGAAGACTTGGTCCGGGAACGCTGGGAACGCGTTGCCGTGCAGGTAGAGCTCTTTGAGCGCCTGGAGCTGCACGAGGTCGTCTGGGAGCGCCTTGAGCTTGTTGAGCGACACGTCGAGCAGCTCGAGCGTCTGTGGGAGCGTGTCGGGTGGTAGCGTCGCAAGCTGGTTCGTTGAGATGTTCCTGTTCCACGGTGTGGGTCCATACGAGTGAGAGGAGATCTCTCAGTGTGGTTCCACACACATGCTACGTACAAGAAGCGGAGCTTTGAAGGAAGGGCGTGGGGCTTGAGTTCCGTGATCTCATTCTCCCCCAAGTCACTAAGAGAGCGAGAGAGAGAGAGAGTAAGACGCGTGTGGGTGTGTCAGCTGGTGAGAGACAGTGGACATTCGGATAGGACAACGCACAGGCGGAGGAGGTTCGTCAGGCTCGGGAGATCGTCTGGGAGCGCTGGCAGTTGGCTGCCGTAGAGGTAGAGGACTTCGAGCGACCGCGGGAGATTGCGCAGGTCCGCGTCTTGGAACTCGTTCAGCCCCAGTTCCCTGTAGTTCAGTGAAGAAGAGAGTGAGTGAGTGAGTGAGCGAAGCGACGAGAGGGCGAGAACCACAGAAAGGGACGTACAGTACAGTGAGCGCCGTCATGCTCATGACGTCAGGCGGGACACTTCGCAGCATAAGCCACGCTAGCGACCTGCAGCGAGCGTCCTCCAGTGTGAGTGTTGGGTCCACTTGTCCACGCCCACGCGAACAGCCACTTGAGAGAGAGAGAGAGAGAGGCGACATCAGACGCACAGTGTCTCGAGCTGGAGGGGGAGAGTTCCTGCTGCTGGGAACGCAAACATGTTCCCTCCCAGGTCGCTGGGGGCGAACAGACGAGAGAGAGAGAGAGAGAGAGAGAGAGAGAGACGAGGCGTCAGTTGAGTCCGTATCGAGTGGGGGGTCGCTACTCAAGTGACGAACGCACAGTTTCTTGAGCCGCGGCATCTGGAGGACGACGCTCGGGAGCTCCACGAGTGAACAGATTTGGAGGTTCCTATAGAGGGAGATAGAGGGAGGGAGTGCCTTCAGTGTGAGAGAGAGACAGGGGGTGGCCTCGCAGTCTGCACGCACGTACAGCTCCACGAGGTTCTTGGGCAGCTCGTCGGCTGTGATCTTCTTGAAGATGTTGCGGCTCAGGTCGCTGGTTCCAGACCGTCAGTCAGTCTTATAGAGGGAGAAGGAGGTGGGTCAATCAGTTGAGAGAGAGGGAGGGACGCGTACAGTGTTGTGAGGTTCGAGAGGCTCGCGATGCCGTTCGGAATGGCTTCGAGGCGGTTGTTCGAGATGATCCTACGAGCGTAAGTGGGAACGAAGGCGTCAGTCCTCCAGTCCGTACTGTACGACGCGGACCTAGTGAGCCTCTAGCTGGGGGTCACACGCACAGCGTCTCGAGCCTCTCGAGGCCCGTGGGGAACGTCGCGAGGCCGTTCAGATCGACGTTTTCGACCATTACGGTCGTCAAGTTGGGTGCGTTCCGGAAGACGTCGAGCAGCTGCATGGCTACGAACACGACCGAACCTTTCTCGACAGCCGTGTAGTCGTTCACTTTGTCCCGCACTGGCAGCGCTTCGCCCGAGATGGAGCTGCCCACACACACACACTCTCTCTCTGTCAGTATACCTATCGTCCACTATCCACCACTCCCACACACGTACACGAGCGTTGTGGTGGGCGCAAACGAGAGGTCCGTGATCGTGTGGACCCACTCGACGGGCCGCGTGACGAACCGGAACGCCGGGTCGCGCTGCTGCCGCGCCGCGACGTCCTCTGCGACGCCCGCGCCCACGTCTGTGAGGACCAAGTTCCACTCGTCCAGCGCCGCGCCACTCACGGGGGCGAGGCACTCGAGCGCACACTCGGCGCTGTCGCCCACGACACACGTGCTCGCGCCAAACTGCGCCGGCTGGCGCTCGAGGCCCGAGCACGACGCGGTGCCGGCGTAGTAGAGGCACGGAGAGCCGGCAGTGGGACACGCGTGGAAGCAGTTCATGCTGAGCGTGAAGGGCGCCGGCGCGTACGTCGGACTCGGGCACGCGAACGCGTCAGCCGCGTCCAAGCGCACGGTTGCCGCTGCGAAGAGCGCGAGCCAGTGCCGGTGGCAGCGGCGCATGGCGAGCGAGCGGAGCAGACCAGCAAATCGGCGATTGGTCGGGTGGGAGCGAGGAGGAACTTGGAGAGCTACTGTACCCCCGTGTGCCCACAGCGTCGTGGTCACGAGTGGGAACTGATGGCAGACTGGGAAACATGTCGGCGTGTATTAAATGTCGGAGGGAAACTGGACAGGTGGAACGTCGAGCAAGCTGGACGATAAGAGCGCTTGTATGAGACTGAAGAGGTAATTGTCAGATGGCAAAACGCAGAAAAGAGGTGAGATTCAGAGTGCAACGTTTGAGGTGCTTTTCATTCACCAAAGACTACCATTGATTTTGATCGTCCAGACATCATTCATGAGAGTGATATTAAATACATGTTGGTATTTAGACGTCATTTTGGTCGTTTTGAAGACTCCAGCCGTAATACATCTACTTTCAGTGGGCAACAATTATGGCAGACTCCTCACCCACTTCGACACTTGCGTGTTTTCGAGTGTATCCTTCCTCGCACACCTCGTTGCTAACACGCATATCAGGGAAATTCATTGCCACGGTTGCTTGCGACTTGCTAGTACAGTATCCACTGACTCGAAGGAACATTTCGTTCCTTGTTCCTTCGGTCTTGGCGACCCACTGACGACGTGGATCTCCTTGTTCCTGAGAACATGGAGATTCACGTCGCTGAGGTGCTACAGTCGCACTGTCCACGTCTCGATTCCCAACGTTGTGTCGATCAGCAAATTTGGCAAACGACTGGGAAGAACTCGAGTGGTGTCGGACAGACGGGAACAGTAAGTACTGGAAGGACGTTGCCACCTCTGCCTCTGTTCGAGTCTGACGGCTCAAGTACCAAGTGGTCTTTTGGTGGCAACACCCATTTATTTCATCAGCGCTCAAGCAAATCCCAGACGTCATTGCTTGTTTAACTGGTGCTCCAGTCTGAGGAAACTGGAGTTCCACACACACTTGATCGTCCAGCGCTCGAGATTCTCGTCATTGACGAGTCGTCAGGTTTCAGAGTGGTTCATCCTTAGTGAACACCCTGTGTCAACTTGATAGGGTCCCAGTATAGGATACCTCTGGTACAAGATACAACCTCCAAGGTCTTCTCGTATGGAAATCGGAGTGAAAATCGGAGTGAAACTCGGAGTGAAACTCGTGCTGTCTTCCTTCGAGCACCACCAGCAGGAGCTTGTGCCATGGAGATACTGTACGACAAACGAGGACTGCAGTCAACCGGATTTTTGCACACTCAGAGCACAGCGAGTCTGCTTCCACAACAACACGAGCAGTCTCGATGGTGAGAGCTGTGATCATTTTGCATAGCGAAATAAACGAGGTCACTTCCATTTCTCCAGTGTTGTTTTTGCCAGTCACTCGACATCCATCCACCACGTTGCACCAGTGATGAGCAGCGCCACGAGCGACCACAACGTCACAGAGACGGCGTTCGACGCCGCCAAGTGCAAGCTGTGCGTGCATCCGTGGACCTCAGCGCTCGCTACGCTGCGCGTGTGGTAGTGTACCGTCCGCCTAACAACTCACTCGGACCCACTCTGGCGCAGCTCGACCGCCTCGCAGGGCTACTTCCAGGACGCCTTCATCCACTACTTTGTGCCGCGGCCGTCGCGCCGCATCCCGCTGGTGCGTCCGGCTCCTTACTCGCCCGACTGACTGTACAGCGACTCAGTGCTCACCATATGGCCGCTTGCCTCTCTCCCTCCTTCTCGAGCAGATCCATCGGGGCTACTACCTGCGCCACGTCGCCATCTCCCAGAGCGTCGAGCTGTTTCTCACGGAGCGTCAGTCGAGGCTCTCTTGTTGACTTAACCGGATGACAGCCTATGGCTTGCTAAGCGAGATGCCGTCCTGTTTCTGCACGCAGACGCCACTCAGTCCGTGCAGATCGTGTCGCTTGGCGCTGGCTTCGACACGCTCTTCTTCCGCCTCCTGCGCCAGCAGCCGCCACGCGCGTCCACTGCCAGCCTCACGTTCCTCGAAGTTGACTGCCACGCGATCGTCGACGCCAAGCGAGCGATCGTAACGCAGGATGCAGCGACGTTCGCCGCACTCTTTACGCCAGATGCCCACCAACAGCAGCGTCAGGATGGACAACACGACAGTGCGGGCATTGCGCTCCAGTGCCGCGTCGACAAGCTCCAGGCCTCGTACGCACTCGGAGCGTGCGACCTTGGAGACGTCACGCGGCTCGAGACGCTCGTCCGGGCCGTTGGACTCGACCCGTCGCTGCCCACTCTCGTGCTCGCCGAGTGCGTTCTGGTGCGTGTGTGTGTGGTACCATACTGTTAAGCCTCCTTGGTTCGGTCGGAGCTCATACTGTCGTTCTTTCCAGTCGTACTTGGAGCCAGTGAGCGGCTCGTCGCTGCTCCAGTGGCTCTCGACGTGGTTCACAGACACGACGGCCGTCATCTACGACCCACTCGCTCTCACCGACCCGTTCGGAGAGACGCTCCAGCGGTACTTTGCAGTCAAAGGCTGCGCATTGCGTGCACTGAAGACGTTCCAGACCGCTCCGGACCACTACCGGCGCTTCCTGAACGCCCCAAGTCGCTGGACTTCGTGTCGCATCGTCGACATGAACGCCGTCTACGCTGGCTGCACTGACGAGCGCGAGAAGGACCGCGTGAGCGCCCTTGAAGTCTTTGACGAGTTCGCTGACTGGACGCTCAGCAACGCTCGGTACGCAGTCTTCGTCGTGACCAACACTGTCGGCTCCTCGCCCCACTGGTCCACTGCCTTCTGCTCGCTTCAGGGGCTGCTGCCGACAGCTCTGCGCATGGACGCGACAGCTGTCGCCCTGTCGCCGTCGCGACAAGACACTGGCGGCGACAGTCGTCCGAGTTCTGTCGCGATTCTCCGGCCGTTCGAGCCGCACGACTTGACGCGGGTCCAGCAGCTCTTTGAGACGACACATGTCGCGTCCAGTGCTGTCAAAGCCGTGCGCACGTTCGTCGCGAACCGGCTCCAGCACGGCGACATGCGCGACGTGTACGCGTCGTTCCTGCGGCCTCGCAGCGGCTCGAGTTTCTGGGTCGCAGAGGTCGACAGCGCGGTCGTTGGCTGCGTTGGCGTGAAGCCGACAGACGCCCGCGACACTGCCGAACTCTGTCGGCTGAGCGTCGCGACGTCCGCGCGCCGTCGTGGCGTTGGCGCGGCGCTTGTCGCTGTCGTTGAGGCGTTCGCGAGCGCGAGTGGGTACACGCGTGTGACGCTCGAGACGATTGGCGCTATGGAGAGCGCTCAGGCGCTGTACCGTGCGGTCGGGTACGACCAGGTCTCCCGGACCGACTTCCCCAGCTTCTCGCTTGTCCGCTTCCAAAAGGAGCTGCGATCGTAGAGACTCACAGCTTCTATGAAGGGACGAGTCGCGTGACTCTCTCCTCAAGTACGAACGACAGCGAACAGGATGACGACAGGCGGCTACGACGTGGACTATGCGGCGCTCAGACTCTCGGCCGAGCGCTTCGACGCGTTCGCGAGCGTCTTCCGGCGCTTCGACAAAGCCAACACGGGCGCCATCTCGCCCAAGCAGCTCGCCGCACTCGCTTTCGACCTTGGCGAGGCGTTCGACGCGGAGGAACTCGCGGCCGCGACTGCGAGTCTCGAGGACGAACAGACCGGGCTCGTGCACTTTGCTGCCTTCCTCCAGTGGTGGCTCAGCGAGTGAGGGAATGAGAGCAGCGACAGCGGCAGCCAGCCCTTAGGAGCACATGGAAGCGCTTCTTCTGCATTCAAACACGATCCATCCATCCGATCCACTCTTGTCCGCCTCGTCCGAGTCAGAGCACGTTCGTACTATGTACTGAGGGTCCTCTGCGCCACGACAGAGCGCACTCGGAGCGCACGGGTGATGAGCTCCCGGCGCTTCGTCCGCGAGCGTAAGATCACGTGGCGCTCGTGCAGCCGTCGGAGTTTGTCGGGCACAAACTCCAGTGCGCTGTTGCCTGCCAGGTCCACAGTGTGCAGCGCCGACAGGGTCCCGAACGCACGTGGGACGGTCCGGAGGCGCGTGTTCCCGCCCAGCAGCAGAGTCGTGAGCTTGGGCCAGCAGCCGGTGTCACCCAGCGCGTCGTCGAGCGTTTCGAGTGTATTCGCACGCACATCGAGCGTCTCGAGCGCACGGAGGGACGCGAGAGTTGGTGGCAAGTGCGTGAGGCGGTTGTTTGCAAGCAGCAGTCGCTGGAGCGAACGCAGCGACCCGATCGAGTCCGGGAGGGTGGTGAGCGCATTGTCGACCGCGTCCAACAGCGTCAGGTGGGGCAGCTGGCGGGCGAGCGCGTCCGGCAGCTCTGTCAGCTGGTTCCCGCGGACGTTGAGCGTCGTGAGCGATGGGAACGTGGCGAGCACGTCGAGCGACAGAGTGCGTAGTGCGAGATGGGACAGGTCCAGCGTGGTGCCACCAGACAGTGTGCGGCACGTCGACAGACGCTCTACGAGTCGCTCGTCCATGGCGACGCTGTCGGCGACGTCGACGCTCGACGCGTGCTGGTCCTGTGGTTGTTTCGTCTCCTCCTCGAGCGTCTCGACGGGGTCAACGAGCTCCATGGACGTCCAAGCGACGTCTTCACGTCGGCTTGCAAGCTGAGGGAGAAGACACGGAAGCTCCAAGTCAACACGCACACGCGATACACGAGCGGTTAATCGGGAGCTGCGATCCCTAGAGGCTCGGATTTGCCGTCACGTGGAGGCGCTGGCCCGATTCAGACCAGCTAGAGATAAGAGCTCACTGGCTCCCGAGTCTTCCGGTTCTGTGCGTCTGCTTCGCGTATAAATACGACGCGTTCCTGGACGTCTTGGGCGGCGTGAGCACCTCGGAAACCGCGTCCTGATTCTCCCAAGCGGTAGAGAGGGAGGCCAACGCGACGATGGCGATGGAGCCGTCCACCCCGATGGCCTCGACGTATTCTCGCATTTGAGGCCGACGCCGCAAGCTCGCCGCCTTCCGTCGCTCGACCCTCTCTCTCTTCCCTTTCACTCCACTCCACCCAAGACGACATGACGTCGACGATACGCTCCAAGCCGCAAGCGACCCCCACAGCCGCTGGCCCGAGTCTCAAGACCGAGGTCCCGCGGTCTGGCGGGCTCTTCCAGACTGTCGTCTTCTCGCGCAAGAACACGAGCCACGGACCGGACGACATCCGGAACGCCGCGAAAGGCTCGCCCGCCAAGGCGAAGCAGCTCGCGGACCTCACGCCGAACCCGCTCGCGAGCATCGTCCACCAAGCGGACCGAAGCGGCAAACAGGCGACTGCGTTGACGACAGCGACGAACCGCGCGGCCACTGCGTCGACGCCACGGACCGTGCGGGATCGCAACTCTGAAGCGGAGACTGCAGGCGGTCCGCCGCAAGGGAGCTTCCGGAACCTCTTTGCGAACATCTGGTCGGCGCTTGGGATCAGCGAGCAGCAAGCAGCGGCGCAGAAAGCGAGCGGCGCGTCGCCGTCGAAGGCCAAAGCAGCGTCGTCCCGTCATGTCGTGGAGCTCCGGAAGAGTGTGCTGCCGCCACTCGGTGTCCAGGACGCAGGGAAGAAGTGTCTTGTGCTTGACCTGGACGAGACGCTCGTGCACTCGTCGTTCAAGCCGACAGTGAGCCCGGACTACGTCATCCCCGTCGAGATTGAAGGCACGTCCACCAAGTGTACGTGTGCAAGCGGCCGGGGGCGGAAGAGTTCCTCATTGAGATGGCGAAACACTACAAAGTTGTGATCTACACGGCGAGCTTGAGCAAGTACGCCGACCCACTCCTCGACCGCCTCGACCCGACGCACGTGATCCGGTACCGGCTCTTCCGCGAACACTGGGTGCAGTACGAAGGCAACTACGTGAAGGACCGCACGGTGGGTGGGTGACTGACGAGTCGATGAGGAATTGCATGTTCGATTGTGGGTATAATCTGCGGTACTCAAAACCATGTTCAAAATTGTGTCCAAGTGAATAAATTTATCCAGGTAAACTGGAATGTGTTTCTACTGTAGTGGCACCGCCTGGAGCAAGAGCAGCGTTGGCAGTTTTGACTTTTGACGAGTTTAACCACCCATTCCCCAGACCCTCCAGAAATCCACATCCGTAAAATTCACATGTTAGGCGTCCAACATGTAAAATCAGATGCTTGACTTAATTTTTGAATAGCCCGCATTAAATGCGACTCCTGCGCTTGAAAACCCCACATGCCATATTTGGGTGTGTCCGGTCATTGCACACTGATGCCAACATGCCAGAGCTGACATGTTGGACTTTTCCATAAAGAGAACATTTCCAAAAATATATATTGTACGTCCAACATGTTCAAAATGGCCCGGCTAGCAAGTGTACCACAGCCCGTCCGTTCTTTGACTCCAGTCATCATGTTGTCTGGATTTTAATCCAGAGTTACTCCGGGATCCCAGAGAGATCCCAGTGTCTAGTATAAACGTATAAACTGTATAATTAAATATATTTAGCCCCAGCCGACGCGAATTTAACCTACTTCACAAACCAAATAATTGTAGATTCCATTTGTTATTTGTAGAAATATGATAAAACTGTTTTAAACTGTTTTTGCTCGTGCAACATCATCTGAAAAATGTAGCACGAGGGACAGACGGCCAACATCCATAGTTTATTTATTAGCTTTTTACGTATATAAAATCTGGTAGGTACAAGCATGGCTGTCTACCGCAGTCGCAAGATGCGATGGGTATGTGTTTAGGATACAGGGACTACCGCCGAAAACGCTCGATTCAATGACGTACTCGAGCCACGGTTCGACGGACGAGAAGACCGCCATCAAGCTACGTTGGGCTTCAGCTGAGCAACGACGGCAATTCGGATCCAAGCAACTGCGTCGGATGCATGGCCGGGTATTGCACAATGATGTGGCATGGCAGCAGTGCCTCAATTGAGAGCGCGGGACGACGTTGGTGCGGCGACAACTGGCTGCACAGGGACTGTGAATGCACCAGCCACGATGGCTGGCGCCCAGCGACCGACTTGTACGACTGCATGGAAGTGATATTCCGGGACGAGTGCGGCAAGATTCAGCGCTACTGCAACAATAGTCAGTAGTCGAGAACGCACGAATGCACGACATAGCAAGCCTGTACGAACGGCAAGGAGCTAGAGGTAAAGGACGCGTGCATGATGGGCTCGGAGACCTACATCAGAAGGCGGAGGCGAGCCCTCCCAGGTTCCTCTACTCGGAGACAAAATGCCGTATCCATGGGCAATCGCGCTCGCATTTCGCAACGTGGTGGCCAGTGCGACATGCGCGACGACGTCTGCAACTTCCCGTTCGTAATATCCTGCTTTCAGTCGCCTCGATACCACGTCTGCTGTTGGCTATTGCTGGACAAGATGATGCTGGCAGTCGGCGCCGGTTTGTGCACACCGTCGACACATCCGCCGTTTTCCTGTCACCTTGGCGCCAGCGCTGTAAGGCGTTGGCAGTGCTCCGCGTGGCGTTGCTGTCGCGACCTGCGAGGCTCTTGTACAATCTCGACGGTTGCTTCTTTGCTGTAGCACTTGGTCCGCATGGTAGCCGCGCCACGTCAACTAAGCGTCTTGCACAATCCTGGGCTTGTGCTTGACTAACGGTTGCTGTTCACCGCACACTGTTGCGGGTAATTCTTGCTTGCCACTCGCTTGCCTATTTGTTGCTGGTCTCTGTGAATACCGTATACTAGTACGTTCAATTTGCTATACATGTAGCCTTCGTGGTGGTATACGGCAGTGGCGGACGTGCCCACTGGTTGTCTCCATATGTGGGACGCGCTCACCGATCGGCTCCCCAATGGAGCCAGGGTCTATAGTAGGCTCGGTCACACGTCCGAATGGGCTTCACTGGCTCTGGAATAAATTAACTGGGCTCGTTCAGAGCCCATTCAGGGTGTCGTTGAAATCAGGCATGCCTAACCTGTGATTTTGACCTTCTGTCGGTGGCGATAGCTGGTTGGCTCCTTTTGTTAGAAGCGCTCATACATAGGCTCGACCATAGGCTCGCATACTCAAGAAACAATGCTCCGTGGGCTCTCCTTTATAAACTAACTCGGATCGTGCGGTGAAATGTGTTGGCGTCAATAGCTAAACTCAGTTGTGGGCATGTTCCGCTGCCTCTTGGCCATCTCCTTATATCGTTCTAATTTTTTCCGGTAGATGCCGATGTGTAGAGCACTTCGCACAATGTTCGCATCCCTCGCTTGGGATCCTTCGATGAAGGTACGACTTGAACGCGAAGCTGATGCTACATATTCATGTCGGTGAGGGACGTGCTGCTACCAACGTCACCAATTTTAGTCGTCAAGTCCTGTTTATATTTTCACGAACAGCGACCCGCTTTCGCGAGCGCAGTGTAAATTATACAACTAAGTACTTTTAGCAGCTTTTTTCGATTTCCACTGTGCATAATTTCAAAAATCCAGAGCTTTCCGCGCTAAGCGCGGGATTCAGTGAAACCATATACACCACGCAGTCCATGGTCACATTGTACTGAAGAAAGCCAACTGCTTGTGAGATGTATTGAGAGTATGCATGTTGTCGTGCACACACATCATTAAAAAGTGGCACTCCAAAAACGTACGGATTTATCGCTGACACTCTGTCACTCTGCACTTGTGGCAGCCTCCACAGAAAACGCTCCACGTTCAAACTCTCGCTCTCTCCGCCAAGTCCGCCATTCGCAATATCCGCCCTCACCTCTCGCACCACCGCCACCCTCGACACTCGCACAATCGCCGCCATCGACACTGGCACCACCGTCGCCCTCGCCTCTTACACCACCACCGCCCTTGATACTCGCACCGTCTCCACTTGCGACTTCGCACCCACGCAGCTCATTGCCCGCAAAGCTTCTCCGCTATGCTCAGCCATTTTGTTGCCTCTGCGCGGCTGTGAGTCCGCTCGTGCCTTGGACTACATCTAAACATACTACACCAACTGCCATCTGCACTATGGTTTGGCTCTATGGGTCATTCAACCAAAGAGGAATCCGTCGCGCCGAGCAGCTCACGCTAGACGACACTTTGACACTTCAACGACGCACTTGAATTTGACCAACGTGGTTGCGCTGTCCACCGGCTTGCCGCATGAGACCGTCTGACATGTTGGCAGTACAACATGTGCAAATTTACATGTTGTTTGTGCATCATGCTCGACTTAGGCAAAACCAAACATGCTCTCATGGCTTGTCAAGTGCTGCCTAGCTCGCCATTCCGGCATAGTGTAAGCACACGTATTCGCACACACGCCTTTCATTCCTTCCCACAGCGTCAGATCGCATCGAGGCATCAGGGGTCTTCTGACCGACCAATACATTCACCAATCGTGGGCATGCTCCTGCAACTGCATATTGCTATTACGCTACCTCCGCAGTTGATCACTACTTCCGGATGTCGATGCGGGCCTACCAACCTCCTCAATGCGCGCTCGTGCCTTCGTCTTTCATCTCGCTCTCGCATTTCGTCTCCTTCGTCACCCCTAACTCGTGTCGAAGTCGATGAAACCGTTGCTTTGT
Organism: Globisporangium megalacanthum; assembly: GCA_023334115.1. Lineage (NCBI taxonomy): Eukaryota > Oomycota > Peronosporomycetes > Pythiales > Pythiaceae > Globisporangium > Globisporangium megalacanthum. Next base: position 18,553 of record JAASGD010000589.1, read on the forward strand.
CGCGGTTTGCACCACCGGCGACTCACTTCCCTCTTCGCCGCGTTCCCCCCCTCTGCCGTACCGCCTTCTTCGTCTCCAATCGGGTAAGCTACGATTCGTGTACGTCGTCTGCGTATAGCTCGTTGTTGATCTCGATCCCTTCCACTATTCGCTCGTCGCTTCTTGATTCGCTTTGGTTGTGTTCGTCGCCGCCCGGACCTGCCCGTCCTGTCGCAAAAAAAACGATGCTGGTTGAACTGGCGCATTGGTTCCTCGACGTCAAAGCAATCTAGCAACACAAAAAGTCTCACCTGCACTTTTGCAAGTCGGCGGGGTCACCAGGCTCGACACGTCATGCCATTCTTGCGCATCTTGCTCTTCTTGCTGGTCTTGCTGGTCTTGCTCGTTCGCACGCTTTTTCGAAAATGAGGCCGCTCGCACGCTCGTCCAAACGGGTGAATGTGCTGGCACGCACACGTCTGTTGTCAAGCCTTTTTATCACTTGATGTGCCCTCTTGCTACGTGTCGCCTACCTAACCCTGTGCATTTGGAGCAAAACCTTGACGTGTCCGTTTTCGTGCAAAATTGCGCTGAGCTTGAAGTTTGTATGGAAATCAGCATTTTCCATACATTACTGTTACCACAAGTTAGACGTCCAACATGTGCTTTTTTTAGCATGTTAGTCGGTCCAACATTGGGAAATGGGGGGTTAAACGGGATAAAATATCGCCGAAAGTTTTTATTCGGTGTTTTGGCATGCTAAAAGTATGCTTGAAGTATGGTACTGTGGGTAGCATATTTGTGTTTGAATGTGACTGAACTGCAAGAAGGACTTGCTGGTACATTCTGCACTGCAGTAGGACTGAATTACGTTATGCAGCTTGGACTGCAAGTCTACTGTTCCTACACGCACTACGCCAAAACCGTCGACACTGCAGGCAATGCCCGCGCTTCGCCGAACCGCAATGAC
>JAASGD010000590.1:0-19490 GCA_023334115.1 Globisporangium megalacanthum
CAAAATTCGGCCTGGTTGACTCAGTCTGGGTGATAAAAAAGCAATCCTCACATTTGATTGGCTGGTTCGCAACTGAACACGAACGGGTGCGTTCGTGTTCAGTTGATTGTCCGCTTTGTCCATCAGCAAACGGCGAAACTCGGTGTTCGTGGTTTGTTTGGAGGGTCCACCTGCTAGTGACGAGATGAGATACAGTACTCGTTCTCATGGACGGCCACACCAATGGAGAAAGAGATCATTCGGATCGTCTTCGGTTTGCGCCCACACACCACAAGCCAGTCAATACCATCTACCCCGTCCTCGTCACGCTCGGGATGACGGTCTGCACTAAATATGTAACTCCATATGTACCAAATACACGTGTGCCAACAGGATCGCTAGCACCAGACAGTACCGAGGTGTGTATGACCTGCAACAAACAAGAGGGAGAGATGCGAGAGCGCGACTGTCGCTCTTGAGCGGGGCGGCGCGGCTTTGCAGTGGCGACACTCGTCGACACATCCAGATGAAAGAACGACGACCATGAGTGCAGGGGCTGCGATGTGTGGGGCGCAAGACCTGAACAAAAACGCAACTTGGTTGATATATATATTTATATATATGCACGTGTACAACGCAGTACTGGACGAACAACAGCTCTCAAAAAGTAGCCAACACGGCAACCACAACCGCAAGAACTCCACCTCGCCGCATCATGTCCGCCAACGCGAGCGTACGCGCACTCACCCCCACGCCTCTCTGTGGAACGGTACGAGCCGTGGTCGACACGCGTTGGCTCGGGAACAACGTCTCGTGGCAACACGTCGCGGACACGTTGCCGTAGAGGCGCTTCCACGTTCGAATTGTGCGCTCGTTGTTCGCGTCCACGACCCACTCGATCACACGCGCGCGTCGAGGCACACTCGACGACCCATACGCCATTCCCAGCCCCGCACCACCACCGTAGCATAACTGGACGCCCAGCTGATTGTAGCAGTACTCGTTCACGTGGTCGTGACCAACGAACACCGCCTTCACTTCGTCGCGCGCCAGTAGCGCCGAGAACATCTCAGATGGCTCATTGGACGCCGCCACACCCTCATGTTTCTCTCCGAACACGTTCACTGCGTCCTCTGGCGGGAAGTTGTACTCTCGCAGCGGGATGTGGAAGAACATGATAGCAGGGAGCGGCGGTGGTTGGAGCTCTTGTTGCTGCGGCGGCAGCGATGATGCCGACGTCATTGTCGTGGTACTGCCCCCGACACTTCCGTTGCGTCCGACTCGCCCAGCTTGGATAATCTGCTCTTCGTAGTTTGCAATCGAAAGGTTGCGGTAGTACTCTACCTGACTCGGCTTGATCCAGTCGTACTTGGAGTGTACGTGCGGGTACTTGCGCTTGTCTGGGTATCCGCCCGAGTCGAGGAAGTACATGCGGAAGATGGCGTCGCGCGCGCTTCCCCACGGCCCGTCCTTCGGCGCGTGCACGCTCAACTGGTAGTTGCCGACGCCGTCGACAGTGGCCGGTCCGCGCTGCGTGTACGACGCGTTTTTGGCAATGACCATACGCAGCACGTCTTCACGCGCGAAGCCGTCCTCGTCGTCGTGATTGCCGAGCACGACTGCGAACGGGATGTGGCGCTGCTCAACACCACGAGTGAACGCGTCGACAGCGCTCTGACGGCGCTTCTTGCTCGTCGTCTGAATGTTGTCGCCAGTGAAGACGACGAAGTCGGGTTTCTCGGCATCCAATAGCTCGTCGATGAACGCCGACATGTGCGCTTCTCTGCACGGCCATGCGGGGGTTGACTCCGGACTGTGCTTTCGCTCGGGATGGCCGTTGGTCTCTTCCCATGAGAACTGGCATCCGTTGCACCGTTCTCCTTGGAAGTGGATCGGGGGTGGGTTCTTGCACCGGTAGTTGGGGTCGCCAGTGAAGTGCAGGTCTGCGAGCTGCAGGATCTTGAATGACAGCGACGGCTGGTTGGTAGTGCTCGCCGTACTGTTGAAGCTGCCTGTCATCGGCGTGTCTGTCGACGCCGCACTGGTGTGTCTCGCCAACAACTGCGCCTGGCGTGGACTCTGTTGCGAGATCGCCGCTCGTAGTGCGGCGAACAAGAGGAGCGTGGCTGTGAGAGCATCGAGGCGCATGGCGTTGTGGGTAGCGAGTGACGGATATGGGAATGGCGAGTCGTTGACATGCCGAGCCTCGCTTCCCCAACTGCCCAACTGCCGCAACCGAGCAAACCGCACAACATTGTCTTACTACGTGTACAGTACCTGAAGTTGGATAGGCAACCGTAAGTGTGCATCTCGCAGCTCGCTCGCTCGGGAAGGTGCGTCAGGTCGACGTCGTATGGGTTGGCCACTCGAGTCGTACTTTGCGATACCAAGTCCAGCCCATAGACATCGATTTCGCTACAACTTCCAAGATGCACTCGTGCTCAGCGAGCGCGTGCGACGCGAGGCTATCAAGATCAGTACTCTTGAGGTTCCGGAACAACTCGGATAGCTTTGGATGGCGGTGGGGACGAGACTCGTGTCTTTGGGCTCGTCAGGGTTTCCGAGTGAAAGCGGAGCATGTCGAACAGTGGCAGCAAGGTCGTGAGCAGCTCCTGTGCCTCAAAGGCGGGTTTGTGCTCGCAGAGCCACGTGGAGACACGCAGACAGGCCTCCTCCACTGACACCCGGTACTTGTGCGACCAAGCATCTCGCGCAGCCCCTCAAGACCCGCTCGTCGCTCGTACTTGACGAGATAGGTTAATCTTCCTATTTTGCGGACCCATTTGCGGGGTGGCGCACAGATCTGGCTCCAATTTTAAAGTGCGCTCTGATTTTGGTGCTGATCCTAATTTTCGTCTCTTTTATTCTTCCCTTTGCAGTCGCTTTTATGCTTTTTCCTGTGCAGTCCCTTTTATGGTTTAGCGCGAAAGAGTGTCGTTACTGTACATGAATATTTCAATCCGTGATGTGGCTTACATTACAAATGAAAGTTGACAGTACCTTTTTAGAAGCATTATTGCGTCACGCTGCCTCTTTCCAGCTTACACATCCGAGGTACCACCCACTCCGTGTAACATCATCTCAAACACACCCCATTCTTCCTTCCTGGCTCTCTCTCTCTTCTTCATTCCCACCAAGTCGCACGTACGCACGCTCTCTTGCTCTATTGCGCTGCCATCGACCGCCTCGATCGTTCGTCATGGCCACCGCGCGCTCTAGCAGCAGCAGCACTGCGAAGCGCACCGCCTCCACCAGCAAGCGCCAGGGCGACATGTCGCTCCCGACCGCCGGTGCTGGCGTCTTTGGCGTCGGCTTCTCGGCGTTCCTCATGGACGAGCCACCGCCAGACCCGCACGTGCGGCCGTCGCGGAACGGCTCACGGCCGCGGCCACTAGCGCCGCCCAGCGTCAGCATAACCACTGCGCCGGTCGCGATCGCTGCGCCGCCACTGCGTGCGCTCGCGACGCCAGTTGTCCCCCCACCTGTCGTGACTGTCGTCACCAGCAGCTCCGTTAGTAGTAGTCGTAGTCAGGACGACATTCCGGTGCTCGAAGGCGCGGACGATGATGACGACATGGCTGTGGGCATGGACGTCGACCGCGACAGCGGGTTCGTCCTGGGCGACGACGCACACGACGACGACGACGACGACGTGGACGCGGACGAGCTGGCGGACGACGTGCCGGTGCTCCAGACGCTCGAAGACGCGCAGCGGAACATGGGCCGGCGGAAGATCTCGTGGCGCGAGTCGTCCCGCCAAGCGGCTCTGAAGCGCAAGAAGTCGCGGGCCATGGACGTCGTGGTCCCTGGCTCCGAGGCGCTGCTGCGCATGTCGTCGGCCACCGACTACTACACGTCGAGCGAAAGCAGCAGCGGCGGGAGCCTGAGCCTCCGGAGCACCACGGGCTCGTTCGTGGCCCGAAAAGAGGCGCTCGCGTTTGTCGACAAGCAGATTGTGCTCAAGGGCTGGCTCTACAAGCAGGCCGACATTCTGTACGTCGCCTGCCTGTATGCAGTACGAGAGGGACTAGACTAGACGTGGCACTCACAGATACCTCTCTGCATGCATGCACAGCCGCACGTGGAAGCGCCGGTACTTTGTGCTAATCAAGCGCACGAACAAGCACACGGGCGAGTTCTCAGCGGCGCTCCAGTACTACAAAGGCACGAACTTTGCAAAGCTCCGCGGCGAGATGCGGCTCCAGGACGGGCCGCTCAGCGTCCGCTTTGTCGAAGCGAGCGAGACGAAGCGGCCGTACTGCTTTGAGGTCTCGGGGCCCGACTACGCGTTCGTGTGCCAAGGCAGCGGCCACGAAGACGTGAGTGCGTGGGTGTGCCACCTCCAGAGCCTCTCTGCGACCGCCGGTGGCGAGAACGCGGCCGCGGCGGTCGGCACAGCGGCAGCCAGTGGGCTCCACCCTGGCGGACTCACGGCTGGCGCTATGGACGACCGGAGCATCCGCATTGTCGCCGAGCTGCGGCGGCTGCTGCACACGTCCAAGTCGTCGGAAGCCGCCAAGTGCCGAGCATTCATCAAGAGCTTTGACGCCCGTAATCCTGGGTCGCTCCGGCAGCTCCGGGACTTCCACGCATCGCTCACCGCAGCGATCGTACGGGACCACGCGAGTCGGATCATGAGCATGCTGGACGAGACGACGAGTGCAGGCGAGGCGACGTCATCGCGTGAGAGTACGCTGACAAAGCTCCAGCTCCCGCTCTCGCCAGTGACGCTCAGCGACGTGCGGTCGGCCGTGTCGCGGCACGTGGAAGAAGTGCTCTTTGTGCCGCTCCAGGACCAGATCCACGCGAGCTTGCGGCGCGTGTTCCACGAAGACGAGGCCGCGATCAACAAGAAAGTGCGGTGGCTCCAAGGCAAGGACCAGACGTACTACAACATCCCATTGCACCAGATCTCGTGGAAAGAGTGGCGTCGAGCGTCCCGCGTGCTCGCGCAGATGGGCCACGTCACGCTGCCGTCGGCCAAGTACGACGTGCTCGTGAGCACGGTCGAGACGATCCAAGCGACGTACCGCGACGACCACCAGCGCCTTGGCGACACGGACCCGCTCGAGACTGACGACATCATCCCGATCTTCACGTACGTGCTCGCGAACAGTGGGCTTGAGAACCTTCTCTCAGTGCGCACGCTGCTCACGGAGCTGAACGGGTCGTGGGCGGTAGGCGGGTCGCTTGACGACGGTGCGGCCCTGAGCGTCCTTGGCCACGCGATCGACCTCGTGTGCAACGTGAGCATCCCTGCGGTTCTTGAAGACATCTTTAAAGACCAGATCACGCTCTCGATCGACGGCGACTGGCACCGCGTGCTCGAGTTTGAAGTCGAGCCGACGTACCGGTACGGCGCGGTCGTGCACAGCATCTCGTCGCACGGGTACTCGGCTGTCGGTGCGAAGATCACGCGCGGCCACGTGCTCGTGACTGTGAACGGCCAGAACGTGGTGCTGTGGCCGTACGCCGACATTGCTGCGCTGCTGAAGAGCGCGTCGCCGCCGTACCGGCTCGCGTTCATCCCGTCGAGCAGCTACTTTAAGATCCTGACGTCGAACAAGTCGCTCTGGAACGTCGCGCTCATCCACGCGTGCCAACGCGGCGACGTCTGCAGCGTCCAGATGCTGCTCGCGAACGGCGCGGACGTGAACTACGTGGCGCACGAGAGCGGCGGGAACACACCGCTGCACATTGCAGTGAGCGCGCTCCACTTTAACGTCGTGTCGTACATTCTGCAGCACGGTGCGAAGGTGAAAGCCGTCGGCGAGAGCGGCCGCACAGCGCTGCACATGGTCGGCGCGCCGTGCACGCTCCCGTCTGCGTCGTCGACGCTCGGTGCGTCGTCGTCTGTGTCGTTGGTCGTGCCGCCCGTCGTCCCTGGGAACTCGTTGCGCGTGACTGCGAGTGCGAGCGGGTCGCTGCGCCAGTCGGACCGGACCGTCATGATCATCAAGAAGCTACTCGCCCACGGCGCGGAGCTCGAGACGCGCGACATTTACGGCAACACGCCGCTGATGCTGCTCGCGGAGCGCGGGTTTCTCCAAGGCGTCGACGTGCTCGTCGAAGCGGATGGCCACGTGAACCTGAACGCGCGCAACTGGAAGAGCGGCATCAACTCGCTCGCACTCGCCGCTCGTGCCGGCCAGTACGACGTTGTCGAAGCGCTGCTCGACTACGGCGTCCAGGTCGACGTGTGCACGCTCCGTGGCGAGTCGGCGCTGCACTTTGCCGCCGGCGTCGCGCACCGCGACATCTGTCGCGTCCTGGTCGAGAAGGGCTGCGACATTGACGCGCGCACGACGAGCGGACTGACACCGCTCATGATCGCAGCGTCGCGTGGGAACGGACTCACGCCGAACGTCAAGTCCGCGACAGAGCGACACACGTCGCACAGCGTGTCGGACCTGCGCAACAGTACGAGCAGCACCAGCAGCTTGGACGCGGACGACGCGTCGGTCGTCGCGACGATCGACTTTTTGCTCGCCCACGGCGCCGACAAGGACGCAGTGTGCAGTCGGTACCGCACGCCGCTGCACTTTGTCGCCATGTTCTGCGACCCATCGATGTACGCACACATGCTGACGAAGATGGACAACAGCAAGGCGGCCGGCGAGGTTCGCGACATCTTTGGCGACACGGCGAACGCGATGCTCGAGCGGAACCGGCCGTCGGAATCGGCGAGCGACGTCACGGACCCGATCATGGAGCTGCGTCGATCTGGAGACGACGACGACGACGACGATGATGACGATGATGATGACGACGACTCGGAGGAAGAGGACGAAGCGCCCGACATTCCCATGTCGCTGAGCGAGTGCCAGAGCGCGCTCATCCGGGACGGCGCAGTGAGCTGCAGTGAGATCGTGACGGAAGACCGCGACGGCGTCGTGGAGATCGTGGCTGGCACGTTCCGTGAAATCATGACGCTGCTCTTGCAAGCCGACAACTACCGCTACGAGGACATGGGCGTCTTTGTCCAGTACTGCTACTACCACGCGCTCACGCGGGACTTTATCGCGTTTCTCCAGGTACGTGACGGCTGTCGTTTGTCGTTTGTCGTTTATCGTTTGTCGGTAGTGAGGGCTAACGGTGTGATTGGACGCGCTTCAGGAGCTCCTGAGCCGCCATGTAGAGACCAGTGACAGGCTGTACGTCCGACGGATGGTGCTGCACGCACTCAACAAGCTCGTCGAGACGGCGAAGCACCACGCCGAGTGCGACACGGACGCGCTCGCGTGCATCAGCGACTTTTGCAGCGAGCTATTCCCGATCGCGATCGACGACGACCCACAGTGCGCGCAGTGGGTCAGCACGTCGCAGTTGCCGCCGTTTGTCGCGGCGTGTCGCGCCCAGCGTCTGTCGGACTTTCAAGTGCTGTCGTTTGGCGAAGACGAGTACACGGCACTGAAGCAGTTTCTCGTCTCGGCGAAGCAGAACCACGCAGAGCTCAAGTTCCTCGACGACGAGCTCTTCGCGTCGGCGAAAGGCATTGAGATCATCACAGAGAGCATGCGGCGGCGGCTGTCGATCGCGGGCGTCTGGAGCGGCGACGTGAAGAAGTCATTTGTCGTCAAGAGCGACGACATGAGCGTGCTCCCGCCGCCGCTCGAGCGCCTCACGTCGACGACGAGCACGATCACGCCGTGGCAGCCCCGAGTCGCGAACCGCAGCCTCCTGGGCGAGCGGAATAGCCGGTCGTGGTGCGTTCGTGGCCTCTGTTCTGTGTCGGGGAACTGGGACGGACGACTGAGGGGCAGTGCTGACGATCCGTGTCGTGTCGTGTCGTCTGTAGGATCCTCGACTTGGACCCGAGCGTCGTCGCGCAGCAGATCACGCTCTTCCAGCACTACCTGTTCAGCAAGATCAAAGGTCGTGCGAGCCAGTGCCACACAGGTCTGAGCAAGAGAGTGTCTGTCTGTGCGACTCACCCGCTCGTCTGTCTCTTTCTGTGTTTATTATCTACAGTGTCGGAGGTGTTGGCGCCGAAGCGGTCGGCCGAGAAGACGCCTGCGTACGAGCGGCTGCGGCTGCTGCACAACCACATCTCGGTGTGGGTCGTGAGCCAGATCCTCGCCCGCGACGAAACCGACCAGCGAGCAGAAGTGCTCTGTTTCTTCATCAAGGTGCGTCTGGTTGTTGTCATTGTTGCGAGTAAGTGGGGAACTAGGGGGCGTGTTGTCTCATTGCGTGTCTGTCGCCTGTGTCGGCTGTCGCTGTGGGCTGTCGGTAGGTGGCCGGTGTGCTGCTGAACCCGCTCCAGAACCTCGACGGGTTCATGGCCGTGATGAACGCCACGAACGACTCGTCGATCTTCCGGCTCAAGATGACGTGGAGCCGGCTGTCGTCGCAGACCCGCGAGGCGTGGCACGAGCTGAAGCAGTACACGGAGAAAGGCGCCAGGTGCTGTTGGCTATTGGCTCTTGCTGGCTCCTGTTGGCTGTCGGCTGTCGGCTGACACACTGTCGTGTCGTATGGTGACTTGCAGACCACTGAACAAGTTGACGAAAGAGGGCGTCCCACCGCTCATCCCGTACATGGGCGTCGTCATCCAGAACATCATTGCGATGCAGGAGTTCCCAAACCACGTGGAAGGCGGTCGGATCAACTTTAAAAAGGTGCGCAGACGTCTGTCGTCTGGCGGCATGTGTGGTTTCGAGAGCAAACTGAAACTGAAGCACGTCGCGTGTGTGGTGCAGATCCGCTCGATCGGGAGCCTCGTGGACCGCTTCGTGTCGTTCCAGCGAGCGCCGTACCTTCTGCCGACCGATAAGCGTGTGCTGGTGCGTGTGGGTGGGTGGTGGGTGTGGGTGTGTGGGGATGGCTGTCGCTCATGGCTCCCTTGTTGCCTCTGTACAGGATTACATGTGCACGTCAGTCCAGTACCCAGACGCCGACGCGTGCTTTGCACGGTCGCTCAAGGTGGAACCCCGTCTCGAAGCCCCGACGAGTGGGCCGTGAACAAGTCGTTTCCTCCCTCCCCCCTTTCCCCTCTTCCGTCTTCATCCCTCCCAATCCCTCCCTCACTCTGCTGTTCAAGGAGTCCTGTTGCCACTCTACACCACCAGCCCTTCACCCTTCACTCCCTTTCACTCATGAGCTCAACGGCTATTGTCGCCCTCCATCGACAGCCGAGAGCAAGGGAGCGAACGCATCAAAGTCGATTGGTTTGGTAGCGAACGCTGTTGTGATGCGAGTGAATGAAGAGCGTTGTTTGCTGTGGTTGAGGCTGGTGCCTGTGTTGTTAACTTGTCCTGTGGCTGCGACCACGTCAGTCGCCAATTGTTTTTGCTCTCGGGAGGCACCACACAATGATCACCCGAGCTGCTGCTGCCAGTGGCACTGCCAGTGGCACTGCTAGTGGCGGCTCGTCGCTCAGTGCGCACGTGGGCTCGCTGCTGCTGCTCGTGGGCGGCGCCTTCGCGGTGGTGTCCGCGCTGCTCGCGCGCCAGGGCTTCACAGGCCGCGACCACGGTGCGTCCACCAGTCTCCCTTCCACTGTCGCTCTAAGTGCTGCTTTGCTGGTGTCGTGACGACCTGCTGCTCTTGGTATTGCTGCCTTCAGTGGTGGGCGTGGACCTCGGCACGACGTACTCGGTGGTCGCCATCTCGCAGCGCAACAACGTGAGCGTCATCCCAGACGCCTTTGGCCACGTCATCATCCCGTCGATCGTCGCATTCCTGCCGCACGGTGGTGCGTGTATGAACGTGAGAGTGATGGCGAGTGACTAAAAGACGTCCCTGACTCGCCCTCTCACCCTCTCTCTCTCTCTCTCGTAGAGACGCTCGTCGGCCGCCAAGCGCGCGCCCACCGTACAAAGGACCCGCGCCACACAATCTTCAACGCCAAGCGCTTCATCGGCCGCCAGTGCGTCCACCTCCCTCCCATCTCCCACCTCCTAATCCACTGTCGTCACTCAGTGGCGCGTCCTTTTATGTGTTACAGGTTTGACGACGTGGTGCAGTCAGGCGACAACGCCGCGTACGAGTTCGCAGTCGCACCGTCGACGACAGACAGCCCGAAAGGCGGCGTCTGCTTCCCACTGGCGGTCGCTGGGCACCCGTCGTGTGTGTCGCCTGAAGCCGTCGGCGCGACAGTCGTACGGCACTTGCGCTCCATGGCACAGCGCTTTGTCGGCCACAACCAGATCACTAAGGCCGTGATCGCTGTACCCGTGGGCTTTGACGCCGCCCAGCGCGCCGCCACCCAACGCGCGTTCCACGCCGCCGGACTCCACGTCTCGCGCGTGCTCGACGAGCCGACAGCCGCTGCGATCGCGTACGGACTGCACCAGGACCCGGGCGTGAGCTTCGTGCTCGTCTTTGACTTTGGCGGCGGCACGCTCGACGTCTCGCTGCTCTTTACGCGCTCAGGCGCCATCAGCATCGTCGATACGCTTGGCGACAACCACCTCGGCGGTGCGAACGCCTGTCGTTTGTGTGCGTGGGTGGAAGAGGAGCTAGTGGAGCGGAGCGGAGCTGACGGTCGGGGGTGCGTCGTCATGGGGCGAATAGGCGAAGACTTGGACGCCAGGCTCGCTGCGTTCCTCACGGACGAGGTCGCGTCGCAGATCGGGACGACGCTTACGTCGACCGCGTCTGAACTGGAGAAGACTGACAGGTGCGCTTGGCTGTCGTTTCTCTGTCGTCTGTCGACTGTCGTCTCTCTCTCACACACGTAATCACCACATCCAGCGACACGAACGAGACCCCGACGCAGCTGCCGTGCACGCCCGCAGGCATCCGACGCGTCGCGGAGCTCCTGAAGCGCACGCTGAGCACAGAGACGAGCGCACACGCGACGTGCGTCGTCCAGAGCAGCGGCAGTCGGCTTTCAGCGGCCGCGACAGTCGCAGTAACCGTCACGCGCACGCAGTTCGAGGTCCTGTGCGCAGACGTCCTCGCACGCACGCTCACGCCTGTGCGTGAGATCATTGCAGCGAACCACATGACGCCGGACGAGGTCGACGCGGTCGTGCTGGTCGGCGGCTCGTCGCGCATCCCGTGGGTCCGCACGCACCTCGCCGCGCTCTTCGGCCGGGCGCCGCTCGCGACGATCGACCCGGACGTGGCGGTGGCCTACGGCGCAGCACGGGTCGTCGACTAACTAACTACTGAAGGCTGCGGACGACGAGTGCCTCTCAGACAGGACGGACGAGACGACAGGCGCGTAGCTTAGATGGACAAACCCGACGGCTCCATTCGCTCCCGTCTTCTTCCAACTGCACGCGCTGTCGTTCGACGTCGTCTGTCGTCTACGCTCTCTGTCGTCTACGTTCTCGCTTGGATCTGCAGGGCTTCCTCGCTGCGCCTTCTCTCCTATCTCGCTCTCTAGAAGGTCGTGAACGCAGTCGTGGCTGCAACCACATCCACACAAGACCACAAACCACACGAGCGCATATGAGCCCCACCCACACCACCACCAGCAGAAGGAGCCAACGGAACGCACCAGCTGCCGCAATCTCCGCTGGCGCGTGGCTCGCGTAGTGCTGCGTGAGGTACGTGAGCGCGCGCTGCTGCAGCCGGTCGTTCAGGCCGCTGTCGTCCGCGTCCGGCTTGTAGCTCCGGTGCGCCGCGACGGCCTTTGTGCACGCGAGCAAGCCGACGTACGCGCGCTCGTTCATGTGCTTGTTGATCCCGAGCGAGTGCGCGTAGTGCTTGCGAGCGACGAGGAGGTGATCGAGCCCACCGAGCGTCGTGTAGATCTGAAACAAGGGAACAAACACACGGCGTGACTGGCTGGCTGGCAGAGCTGTTTAGAGAGAGGGGCAAACGCACGTCAGCGAGGCGGCTGTGGAAGATCGCGTCCATGGGGTTGAGCAGCACGAGCTCCTCGTAGCAGAAGGCGCCGTAACGGTACGCGCCGATCGACAAGTACGTCTCTGCGAGCTCGAGCCACTGTCCGAGTGTGTTAGTGGGTGATTCGTCACCATCCGAAGCCCTCGTTACGCCACCACACGGGACAGAGTCGCACCGCTGCTTGGTCCGTCTGGTAGCTCCGGAGGAACTCGTTAAGCGCTTGGATGACTTCGTGCGTCATCTTCTGGGCTTTCAGGACCGCGATGCGGCGCTTGCTCACGAGCGCGTTCGCCGAGTTCTCCTGGAGCACGTCAGCGTACAGCGCTTCGGCCTGCGCGTAGTCGCCGCGTTGTTCCTGCGACATGAGAAGGAGGAAATGAGCTCAGGACGCGCTCGTCTCTCTCTGTTTCCATACAGTAGATCCAGTACCAGCTGCCAGACGAACGCCCATACGCACCAGTTGCATGCCTTCAAGACGCGCGACCCGCGAGCTCTTGGGAAACTGCTTCTGGAGCGCCTGTGGCATTAGTCCCCCCATGTTGTCTAAGTCAGTACTTCCAGACCAAGAAAGACCTACACTCTCTCTTTTCTCCCTCTCTTTAGTGACGTCTCGCGATCTGCACCTTCAGACACGTCTGCACCACCAAGAGAGAGACATACATCCACACATACGACATAAGAGACGCCCACGCAGCTACGAGCTCCGTCATTCGTGAGTCAGTCAGTCAGAGGACGCACCTCCGCCAGCTCCTCGTCGTGCAGGTCCAGCGCCGCCACAAACACCTGCTCGTACACCGCCCACACTGCCGACCACGACGCATTCGCCATTTAGAACCAGTCGCCCTCTCCCTCTCCCCATACACACGCACACAACGCAACGCAACGTGGAGTTATATACCAGGGAACAAACAACCGAAACGCACCATCGCTCCCAAGGTGCCACGCGTGCTTCTGCAGCAGCAGCGCGCCGAACTTGGCGACCTCCCGAGGCGCGCGCAGCTTCTCTTTGCGCACGAGCGCCAGCAGCTGCGCGTACGTGTCGGCGGTCGGTGAGCGCTCAGCAAGCGCCACGGCATCGGCGAACTCGGTCGTCATCTTGTGCTTGATTGAGCTCGTGGGTGTTGGCTTGGCACTCAAGTTATCAAAGTGACGTGTGACGTGTGAGTTTTGCAAACTTACAAATGGTGCACAAAACACCACATAAATGTAAGCTAGCCACCTGACTTGGATAGATCACTGTTCACAACAATTCAAATGAATTGCACAATGTCAATCGTGCAATCCATGCCCACCAAGGGCTTGCGACGCCTTCTGCCAGGACGCTGGAGCGCTGCGGGCGTCGGAGCTGGGAGCCGACGCAACAGCGCCAGTCTCGGCAGCAACCAGGCGCTCTCAACGCTCTCGTACCTGCCCAAACTGCACGCAGCGATCCCCGAGACACTGCCTGCGATCCGGCGGCTCGTCGATGAATACGAGGTGATACCTGTGGCTAATGGCTGGTTATGGTATCAATGGACTTGATATTCAATTGCCATGTTATCCTGGATGTGGCAGCGGGTCGTGCGCGAGTTCACGCCCAAGCCAACGATCGCGTCGAACGAAGTGTTTGCAAACAACCACCTGCGGTGCGGCACCAGGCGTCTTGTGTCTTGTGCCTTGTGCGTTAGCCAATCAGCTAGTCTCCATCCCTCTCCTGACGTGTGTGTGTGCTGCCTGCCTTCCTGTCCATATGATAACCTCCATTTACAGCCTCTCGAACATTGACGTCGTAGGCTTTGGTGAGCTACTCAGAAGACAATGTCTCCTGTTAGAAAACACTCACTTACCATCACTCTCTCTCTTCTTTGGCAGACTACGACTACACGCTGTGCCACTACACTGAGGAGCTCCAGCACCTGATCTACGCCATGGCGCGCGACTACTTGGTCCACAAGCTCCGGTACCCCGCCGGCGTCGCGGTGCTCCAGTTCGACCCGTCGTTCGCCATCCGCGGCCTGACGATCGACAGCGAGAAGGGGCTCTTGTGCAAGATCAGCTCGCACCAGAAGCTGAGCTACACGGGCGTGTACCGTGGCCGCCAGCGCCTCACGCGGGAAGAGATCATGGACTTGTACGGCGGCTCGCGCCACGTCTCGATCCACCACCGCGACCACAAGATGGAGCCGCTCAACGACCTTTTCAGCGTCGCCCACGCCTGCCTCTTTGCCGACGTCGTGCAGTACCTGATCGACAACGACGTCGACTACGAGCCGATCGCGATCGTCGAGGACGTCCACGCGGCTGTCGCTCAGGTGCACGTGAGCGGCACGATGCACAAGGCCGTGGCGCAGGACCTCCCGCGGTACATTGAGCCGAACCCGACGCTCCTGCCGCTGCTCGAGCACCTTCGGGTGCGTGTGTGGCAGCTGACCGGCGGAGAGATCCCTCTCTCACACGTTCGTGTCTTGGGGACGGAATCAGGCGTCTGGCAAGAAGCTCTTTCTCTGCACGAACAGCACGTTCGAGTACATTGACGCAGGCCTGACGTTCATGGTCGGGGACGACTGGCGCCGGCTGTTTGAGGTCGTGATTGTGAGCGCACGCAAGCCGGACTTCTACACGCGCCACCGCGACTTCCGCGTCTTAGAGCCCGACATCAAACAAGTGCAGGTCAGTCGGTCAGTCGGTCAGTCGGTCGGTCGGTCGGTCGGTTTCGTACCCGAGGTGGTGTCGTTATGGTACAGTTTATGGCGGAGCTGAGCCAAGGCCACTGACCGTGTTCTCTCTCGCTCTCTCTATCCTTTGACGCGAGCCAGTGGCAAGCGGTGCGGACGCTCACCCCGAACCAGGTCTACACGCAAGGCAGTTTGCGCCACTTGACGCGCCTCACAGGCTGGGGCGGCAACCGCGTGCTCTACATTGGGTTCGTACTGTATCTGTTCCTGCGTAGCGTCACTCTTCTGTGGCGTGGCTGACGCACGACGCTGTGTCTGTGGGTGGGTGGGTGGTTTTTGGTTATGTGTCCGTCCACAATCCAGCGACAGTCTCTTCTCCGACCTCGTTGAGCCCTCACGCATCACTGGCTGGCGGACGGGAGCGATCATCCGGTACGCGTTCGTTCTCTCTCTCTCTCTGTCGTCTGCTGTCTCGGTTAGTGTGGAGGAGACTAACACAAGCGACCGCCGCTCACTGTGT
Organism: Globisporangium megalacanthum; assembly: GCA_023334115.1. Taxonomy (NCBI): domain Eukaryota; phylum Oomycota; class Peronosporomycetes; order Pythiales; family Pythiaceae; genus Globisporangium; species Globisporangium megalacanthum. Next base: position 14,956 of record JAASGD010000590.1, read on the forward strand.
CACGTCAGTGAACTGGAGGACGAGATCAAGGTGCAGCGCCAGCCAGAGTACCAGTTCCTCGCGTTTCAGCTCAACGCGCTCGAAGAGCTCATGCGTGCGATCCAGAACGAGTTGCGTCGCGAGTCCCACGTGGAGGTGCGTTCGTGTCCAGCGTCTGTGAGCTTGTGAGCCTGTGGGAGCGACAGCGAGAGAGAGAGGGCGTCGTCCATCGGGTCGCTGACGCTACGACTAACGACTACAGCACGACGAGTTCGTAAACCAGCTCGTGGACGTCCACGGCGAGCTCCAGGCCACGATGGAGAGCAGGATCAACGCCAACTTTGGCTCCGTCTTCCGCGCCGACTCGTACCCGTCGCAGTTCGCGACCGTTGTCCAGCGCTACGTGGACATTTACTCGGCGCGTCTCGAGAACCTGCTCGAGTACCCGAGCAGCCACACGTTCTACCCCACGCGTCTCGGGCTCCCGCACGAGCTCCCGACAGGCTCGGCGAGCCTCCTCTTCAAGTAGATTGGCTATTGGTTCGGAAGCCGTGGTGGTGATGGCGACAGTGGAGGCAACGAAGCAACAAGTGTGGTTCTCCATCCATTAAGTGGTTATTCTCCTTGTTCTGTCGTTGAGACGGTGTGGGGTCGCACTCCCCGTCCCTCACACCACAACCACTGGTGGTTTTTGCTCCCACTCCACCACTCCCTCTCTCACTTACACGGTCCCGTAGCTCTGGCCCGCGTGGTGCGCGTGTTCAAACTCCTTCGGGTAGATCTCGCGCCACGTGGCGTGGAGGTGGTCGTGGGCCTCCGGGTGGCTGAACACGAGCGAGTGCGGGTCCTCCGCGAAGAGGATGAAGACCGTCGCAACGGCACCATCAACCACCGTCATGATGACGTTCGTGACCGAGTAGCCGACGAGGAAGCCGCTGAGGCCGAGCGCAGTCTGAGGATTGTTGACGTTGATCGTCCACTGGGGGTCGCCGTACGCCACTGCGGCCCAGCCCGCCGCTGCGCCTAAGAAGCCGACTGCGATCTTTCCAAACAGGAGCACGTTCACAATGAGCGAGTCGTTCGTGATCGCCGTCCAGCCCTTGCTCTCAAAGAGCTCGAACACGCGCTTGCCGGATGTCGCAAAGCCGTAGCCGTAGATGCCCACGTACGCGTACGCAAAGCGGTTAAAGTACTCGACCCAGCGCTCGATCGCACCGACGACACTATCGAGGCAGCCGATGAGACACGCCGCGATTGCGTTGCCCTGGCCCTGGAGCGCTCGCTGGAGCGCGCTGAGCACAAAGTGGATCGTCTCAACGATCGAGACCACGAGCGAGCCAAAGCAGATGGACCCGAACGAGTACGTGAGCGCGCGGGCGATCGCCTTGGCGCTTGTGAGCGGCTCGCGGTCCCGCGTCGCGTGGTGCCACCAGCTCGAGACTGTCCCGGCGGTTGCGACCATGATGACGTTACGTAGGACAAAGTTCCCCCAGAAGAAGACAAAGACCATGGCGGTGACTATCATAAACTGCTCAGTGCTCGTGTACTCGTCGCCCTGTCCCACGTACTCGCCGTGCGTCGCGGCCGCGTACGTCGCGACGATCCACACGAGCGCCCACGCGATCTGGAGCCCTGCGAACGCAATCGCGTGGAGGAGAATGACGGGGTAGCTCACGACCGCTTGGCACGCAATCTGGAGATTCGCAGACGCGAATGCGATCCGATGACGTAAACAGCACACGTACGCGAGCACGAGCGCAGCAAAGAGGGTCGCGACAGCAGCTGGCCACCAGTAGAGCGCGTCACCACTCGTGTAGAGAAAGTTCGAGGACGCAAAGCCGGCAAAGAGCGAGATCGCGACGACTGCGACGACGGAGAACCAGATGAGGAGCTTGCCGAGAAAGAGCATCGCGAGCGTCCACACGAGTGACGCAATCAGTGCGCCCCCGGCGATTGCGGCGCAGATCCGCAGCGCGTACTTGTACTTGGCGTGCTTCTGCTTGAGGAGGTCGCCCATGGACTCGACATCGTCCTGGTTGTCCGAGAGCGTGAGCACGTCCTGGCCGTAGCTCCCGGCCACAGCGAGCGTGAAGCCGAACGCGGCGAGGAAGAGCGCGGCGAAGAGCACATCGTGGCACGTCTTTTGCACTTGCGGCGGCGCGTGTTTGTCCTGGAGACCGAGGAGCTCGCGCTCGTCTGTGCGTTTGCTTGGCATGGGCGAGAGCTTAGCGGAGCCTGAGGGGGAGCTGACGGACTGGGACGCGAGCAGCGCTGGGCGGATTGGCGAGTGGTGTGACGGAGCCAAAGGTGATTGATTGATGGCATTCAAATTTGAGTGAACCCACGAAAAAATCAGTGGATCTGCCAGAGGAAAGTGGAATGTGATGATGTGGGTGTTTGTATGGTGCATGCAAGACAAATCGCACGCCGTATCGGAAATGACAGGGGAGGCATCAGTGGACTCATTTCAATCCGGATCTCGATGCACCGCCTCCGAGACCTCGTCGTCGCGCGCAACATCCGCTCGGTGCTCTTCCGCCTGTCGCCGACGACAACTGCAGCGCTCCTCTCGGACGCACAGCGCGCGTCGCAGGCGCTGCAAACGCTGCGCAGCCACGGCTTCCGCCTCGGATTTGTTGGCGGCGCCGAGTGGAGCGACGACAAAGTGAGCCATCATTGATATTGTGTGGTACGTAAGGCACGCTCACTGACGGCTGTCGCTGCCGCTATGTACGCTCATCAGACATCGACAAGCACCGTCGCGTCCGCTTTTGACGCTGTGCATTTTAGCCACGCGGTACGTGCGGCTCGCTGGCTAAAACGACGTCCCTGGAGGATCTTATTCACGTCCTCGTCGTTCTTGTGGGTGTATGTGGTTCTATGTGGTGGCGTGACGCTTGTGGCTTCCGTAGCCAGACAAGGCGCTGTACACGCGAGTGTCACAAGCGCTCAATGTCCCACTCGCTCGGACGCTGCTCGTCACAGACACAGACGCATGGAGCGAGGACTCTAGTGAGTCACACGGAATGGCGTACGCGACGCTGCGTAAGAGCGGCACTGGCGCCAGTCTGAGCGAGCGCACAGGCGGGTTTGACGCCCAACCGCTCTCCCTCTTGGCCCAGGGTACGATGGACACGAGTGGCTGTGTCCTTGGAATGAATGGATGCACTTGATGAGCTCCTGGACTCAGTACCTTGTGCGGTGGTTTTTCATCCTATCCTGGCAGATCTGCTGAGCTGCGAGGAGCCTCTCGAGTCGACAGCAAGAGGCTTTGGGCCGTACCCTGTCCGCTTCTCGCAGATCTTCCACACGAGCGCGCTGTCGTTCGCGCTCGTGAACCTCAAGCCCATTGTCGCTGGTGAGAGTGGTTGTGGGGTGGTTGTGGGGTCGGGAATGCTCTGGAAGGAGCTGGTGGCTCAGTCGTGGACGGTGTGTGCGACGTGTGCGGTGACGTGTGAGCCAGGCCACGTCCTCGTCGTCCCAAAGCGCTGCGTGGATCGCTTCGAGCTCCTGGACGCCGACGAAGTCGCGGATCTTTGGTGCACAGCGCAGGTGGGTGGGTGTGGTGGTTTTTCATTTCTATGAGACCCGCACTCGCAGGCAATCGCAGTCCAGTCGTAGTGGTGAAGACACACTCACTCGCACTCATTCGCTACTGTGGTCTGAAGCTTGTCGGGAAGCACATTGAGAGGCACTTCAATGCCACCTCTCTCACGTTTGCGATCCAGGTACAGTCCACGCCAACTACAGAAACTGTCCATACTGTGATGGCGTACTATTATACCAGGTTCTAATGCTGCCACGAACGTGATCGCACCGTCTGTGGGGCCTGGGTCTGCCTGTAGGACGGAGCTGCTGCAGGTCAGACCGTCCAGCACGTGCACATCCACGTGTTGCCGCGCATAGAAGGCGATTTCGCCACCAACGACGACGTCTACGCCCAGGTACTGTACGTGCCGAGTATGCAACACTGGAGGCGCGTTTCAGCTCCCAGCTGACATCGCAGTGATCCGTCCTCCTTCTCGTTCTCGTTATTCCTTGATTGGATTTCCAGATCGAAGCGCATGAGCGGACCCTCGGCATGGATGACGAAGGTCGCGCCGCTCGATCTGAGGAGGATATGGCTCGAGAAGCTGCGGTGTTGCGCTGTGGGCTGCTTGGCGATCCCAGCTGACCCACAGACGCCGAATGATATCAGAGTATCGTGACTCGCACTGGGCTGTCTACTGTGTGAGTGTGTGTGGGTGTGTGGATGGGTCGAGGATGGAGGAGATCCAATCGACACAGCACAGCAACAGCCTCGAAATCGAGGTCGATCTGATCCAGTCTGTCTGTCTGAGTTTTAGTTTGAGGCTGAGTCTAACGTCTGAGGATCTGATCATGTCCCGAAATGTCCCTCAGCAGAACTGAATTACGACTGAAAGCTTATCAAAACTCATGCTTCATTAAATGAAGCAGCACTTCCATTGACTCAAATAATGGTTAGGGTTAGTGATATATCTTGCTTTCATTATGCTAACCCTAACCCTACCGCCCGCCCAACGTTGACGAGAAAA